>PVKN010017699.1:0-17195 GCA_004027915.1 Capromys pilorides
TTATTAAGAGATCTTTTCTTACCTCTTCACTAGCTGCAATGGTGTCTTTAAGGTCTGAAAGTGTATTTTCACTTTGGTTGAAACCGTTTTGCCAGCTTCTGATTGAGGTTCTAAGTTCCTGTATAGTGCTTTGAATCTGCTTCATACATTCTATTAGTTTGCTATATTGTTTGTTAAAGGATTCCATCATTTTTTATTCACCTCTATCTTTTTTTATCACTGTCTTTAGAAGCACTTAGTACTTCTTTTATTATAGGTATTATATCTTTTTTATTTCAGAAATTATTTCTGATCTGATTTTCTCTATGCCTTTCTGCAGTTATTTCTTTACTTCAGATGCTATTATTTCAGAGATTTCAGGTGTGCAGTTTCCTATTTCTTCTATGTTATTGTCTCCTGTATTTGTTCTGGGTGGGCTTGGGGCCTGAGAGCGCATTTTTCTCCTTCTCCTTGTCATTTTGTATAGCCTTGCCTTCTGACTTTTGTTTTAGAGTTTTGGTAGAGTTCTTACCTTGTACCAGGTCAGGATCTACCAAGTTCAAAGTCATTCAGGTGGATATGACTTGGGTTTGGATTCTGAGCTCCACTTCTCCCCATTGCAGCCCTTGGAGGAAAACCTGCTGTGCCACTCTGGCAACATGTTCTGCTCCTGCAACAACTGGGTGGGTCTTTTCTCTAGTCTCTCTGCAGGGAGTTCTGCAGCAGTTTTCCACACTGGGAATGCTGGGCCTTGTTGTTGAGTGAAATGAGTTTCTGGCTGGCCAAGGGTGGTCTCACTCAGTGTCAGGCCTGGTTGCTGGGTCAAATGATTTTCCCACAGGCCCCAGGTTGTGTACATCATACGCTGGGCCTGGTTGCTGGCTTGAATGAGTTTCAGGTAGGCCCAGGGAGGTCTCACTCATTCGCCGGGACTGGTTGCTGGGTGGTGTTTTAATATTTAAAACTTTGATGCACTTTGAATGTAATTTTGTGCAGAGTTTCAGACATGAGTCTAATTGTAGCCTTTGGCATGTAGAAAACTAGTTTTTCCAGTACCATTTATTAAAGAGGCTTTCTTACTTCCAGTGAACATGTTTGAGCTCTTTGTCAAAAGTGTGATCACTAAGTGTGTTTGTAGTTGTGTCTGTATCTTCTAATCCATTCCACTGATACTCAAGTCTGCTTTTTTGCCCACTACCATTCTGATTTATTACAGTAGCATTGTACTATAATTTCATGTCGGGAATTGTGATGTTTCCTGACTTTTCTTTGTTGCCTAGGATTGCTTTTGCTATTCTATATCTCATCTGCTTCCAGATGAATTTTAGTAATGTTTTCTCTAGATATATGAGATATGCTAATGGTATTTTAATAGGAATTACATTGAATATGCATAACAATTTTGGGAGCATGCTATTTTCAGTGTTGGTTCTTCCACCCCAGGACCAATGAATATCTATGCATTCTCTGAAATTCTCTTCAATATCTTTTCTCAGAGTACTGTATTTTTTACTGCATAAATCTTTTGCATCCTTTTTGAAATTGATTTCTGAGTGTTTCATTTTTTCTGGATGTTATTGTGAGAGGTGTAATTTCCCTAATTTCTCTCTCAGTGCATTCTTTGTTTGTGTACAAAAATATTCATTTAAAGCTTTGGTTCTGTATCCTGCTGCCATACTGAATTTAGTTACTAAATCTACAAGTCTCTTCATGGAGTTTTTGGGGGTTTTCTATGTAGAGTATCATGTGACCTGAAAATAATGATAATTTTGCTTTCTGCTCTCCAATCATTGTTTTTTTTTATTTTTTATTTTTTTGGTGTCACTCTTACCTAATTCCTCTAGCTAAAGTTCCAGAACAATATTAAATAGGAGTGGTGATCATGGACATCCTTATCTTGTTCCTGATTTCAGTTTTTGCACATTTAGCATGATGTTCGCTGATAGCTTCTCATAGATAGTTTTTATCAGGTTGATGTAGAGATCATCTATTCTGATTTTCTGTAGGATTTTTATCATTATTGAGTGCTGTCCTTCCTGAAAAGCTTTCTCTTCATCTACTGAGATGATGATGCAATTTTTATTTTTTGCTCTGTTGGTGTGGATATGCATATATCAACCATCCCTGAATTCCTGGAGTGAATCCCACATGATTTTCATTTATAATCTTCTTTAAAATTTGCTGCATTCTGTATGCTATTATCTTCTTGAAGATATTTGCTTCTATATTCATTAGGGAGTGTGGTGTGTAGTTCTCTTTCTTGTTTTGTACTTTCGGTATCTGTTATGGTTTATGTCTAGTTGTGCCTTCAAAGCCTCATGCAATCATGAGACTGGGACTTCTAGAGTTTGAGACTTGAGTCATGATCCACTGGGATTATGTGTTTTAGTACTGATGGGACTATGAGTCTGAGTATTTCTGGGATTATGGGTGTGACCTAAGGCAGATAGGCTGAGTCAGAAAGCCTGAATGTAATATAGAGACAGAGAGACAGACTTAAGCTGTTGCTCTCTGCTCCCCTGGTTGTTCTGTAGCCTCTGTCATCATATTGTTGCTGTTCCACCGCCATGAACTGCTGGCCTCTGCACTGTGCCTCTCTGTCTTGGATGCAGCTGAGAATGGACTGAAACCTCCAGTAAATGTGAGCTAAATAAACTTTTCCTTCCTTCATTTTGAGTGTCAGATATTTGTCCCATCAACAAGTAAAAAGTAACTAAGACAGAATTTGGTATAAGAGAAGTGGAGTTGTTGCTGTGAATAACCTGACCATGTGGATTACAAGCTTTTGGGAATGGCTTATGGGAAGAGATAGGAAAGGTTTAGAGATGTTGCCTACAAGCGAAGCACTGGAAAAGCTTCAGCTGTTCTGTAGAGGAGATGCTGGTCAGAGCTTAGACATGAAGACTGACAGAAGGCGTGCCTGTAAAGACTAGGCTTAGGAGATTTCTGCTGGGAAAAAGGACAGCATTGGTTGTTGGAATCCAGATGATTTGTACTATGGATTGGCTGAAAGTCTGTCGAAATTTTGCTCATGCCCAGAGACTGCCTAAGACTGACATTAAGCATGGTGGACTGATTAATCTTTCAAGAGATATTTCAAAGCAGCAAACTATTGGGGTAGTGGCATGGTTGTTATTGGCGGCTTTTAGCCAGATTTATGTTGAAAATCAAGAGCAAAGAGCCAAGCAGTATGATTTAAAATGAGAGTTTGGCCAGAAAGGAAACATCAGGAGAGCTGTAGACTGCAAAGTTGGAGCTGAAAGGATCTCCATTGCTGGGAAGGAACCAGAGAATCAAAAGGATAGCCTGAGGGCATCACAATAGGTGGCAGTTCTCCACCCTTTGCTGCCCCAGAATTGCAAAAGAGAGAGGTTTGCCTTGAGAAAAAAGCTGCAGAAATCCAAGTACCAGAATGGCTGCAGTGGCCAAACCAGGTTCCAAAATGGTGCTGGCATGGAGAATTTGTTTCTCGGAATTAAGGTCAAAGGGTTCATCAATCAAGGCATTCCTCCCCTACACCCAAGAGAGAAGGAAACCTGGTTACTGCTCCAGCTGGCAGCAGACTTTGGCATCATCCATGTGACACTGGTTTTAGGCACATTCAGAATGCAAATGTTGTTAGGTTAAGAAGGCTTCCACCTCGATTTCAGAGGAAGGCCTGGGAGGCCAGGCAGTGTGGCCCTGGGAGGGCAGTGTGTGAGGCAGAGAGTGAGAAGCCCATTCAGTGGAAGCCCCAGAAGTTTTGAAAAGCCAGAAACATAGATCATTTAGAGGAACTGCAAAGTGGGTGCAAATCTGGCCTAAGAGTGAAGCCATAGAAATAACCACCAAGAGTGGTGTAGGGGTGGGACTGTGTAAGGCCTTTGAAGCTTACAATTCAGCACAGACTACTTTGGATGTTCCAATTGGAACTATGGGATTTAATGTTTACCCTGCTCTAGTTTGGACATGTGTTGGTCCCAGTGTTTTGTATTACCCTGTTGTTTGCAACTTTTGGATTGGTAATGTTTATTTTATGCCTTTGAATCTTGGATATGTTTAACTTTTCTATTGTACAGGGGCTCACAGTTGAGAGTTTGCCTTGAATCTTGGAGGAGACTTGGGACTTGGACTTTTCAGCAATGCTGAAACTGTTGGGACTTTTGCAACTCTTTGAGATAGACTAAAATGTCTTTTGAACAAAGGGATGTGCATGAGACTTTGGGAGTCCAGGGGTGGAATGTCATGGTTTATGTCTAGGTGTCCCCCCAATGCCTCATGCAATCATGAGGCGGGGACTTCTAGAGTTTGAGACTTGAGTCATGATCCACTGGGATTGTGTGTTTTAGTACTGATGGAAGTATGAGTCTAAGTCCTTCTGAGATTATGGGTGTGGTCTAAGGCAGATAGGCTGAGGCAGAGAGCCTGAATGTGATACATATATATATATATATATATATATATATATATATATATATATGAGAGAGAGAGAGAGAGAGAGAGAGAGAGAGAGAGAGAGAGAGAGAGAGACAGACTCATGATGTTGCTCTCTGCTCCCCTGGTTGTTCCATTGCCTCTGTCAACATATTGTTGCTGTTCCACAGCCGTGAACTGCTGGCCTCTGCACCGTGCCTCTCTGCCTTGGATGCAGCCGAGAATGGACTGAAACTTCCAGTAATTGTGAGCTAAATAAACCTTTCCTTCCTTCATTTTGAGTGTCAGGTATTTGTCTCAGCAATGAGTAAAAAGTAACTAAGACAGTATCAGAGTACTATTTGCCTCCAGGTGTGAGGTACAGAGACTTGCCTCTCTTGATTTCATGAAAAGTTTGAGAAGGGATGACATTATACCTTCTATTATCGTTTGTGTGTAGGTGTCGCCCTAAAGCCTCATGTTGTCATGGGGCTGCTTCTGGAATTTTAATAGATTATTGTGGAAATGGATGCTGCCCCTCCACTGGGGCAGGTGATTTGCATTTCAGTGTAAGGTAGGAAGAGAAGTTAGCTGCTTGAGCAGCTGCTAGCTTTCTCCCAGCGCTCTTGCTCTTAGCTGCCACCATGGAAGTTTGCCCTCTGTCGTGTGCCACTCTGCCTTGGAGCCAGCTGAATATTGACTGAAACCTCCAGTAAATGTGAACTAAATAAATCATTCCTTCCCTCATTTTGAGTGTCAGGTGTTTGTTCCAGCAATGAGAGACGAGTAACTAAGACAGAATTTGTTACCACAAGTGGCATCATTGCTGTGGCTGAACCTGACCATGTGGATTATAAGTGTTTGGAAATGGCTTGTGGGAAGAGGTAGGAAAGGTTTAGAGAGGTCTCCTACTTGTGAAGAGCTGGAAAAGCTTTGGCTGTTCTGTAGGGGAGATTCTGGTCAGAACTCAGACCAGAAGGCTGATAGAAATCCAGCCTGTAAAGACCAGGCTGGAGAGGTTTCTGCTGGGAAGGACAGCATTGCTTGTTGAACTCTGGATCATTTGTGTTTTGACTTAGCATAGAAGTTATCTGCATTTTGTTCATTCCCAGAAACTTTGCTTAAGACTGAGCTTAAGCATAGTGTACTGATGAATCTTTCAAAAGATATTTCAAAGCAGCCAAATATTGGGGCAGTGGCATGGCTGCTGTTGGGGGCTTTTAGCCAGATTTATGTTGCATATCAAGCACAAGGAGCCCAGCAGCGTGGCTCAAAATGTTGTGAGTTTGGTCAGAAAACAAGCGCCAGTAAAACTGTCGACTGCAAAGATAGGGCTAAGAGGATCTCCATTGCTGAGAAGGAACCAGAGAATGGAAAAGATGGCCTGAGGGTATCACAGGTGGCAGGTCTCCACCCTTTGAAGCCTCAGAATTGCGGAGGTCAGTGACCTTGCCTTGAGGCTAAAGCCGCTGAGCCCTTTATTCCAGACTGGCAGAGGCAGCTGCACCAGGTTCCAGAATGGCCGGCATGGAGAATTTATTCCTCAGAATCAGGGTCAGAGTGCTCAGCGATCCATGCACTCAACCCCTACAGCCAAGAGAGAAGAAAGCCTGGCTACTGCTCCAGCTGTTGGCAGACCTTGGCATTATCTACGTGGCAGTTGTTTTAGGCGCACTGAGAATGCAGGAATTCTGAGGTTAAGAAGGCTTTCACCTAGATTGCAGAAGGCCTGGGAGGCCAGGCAGTGTGCCTCTGAGAGAGCAGTGTGTAAAGCTGTGAGTGAGAAGCCTGTTCAGTGGAAACCCCAGAAGTTTGGAAAAGCCAGAAACATGGATCTTGCAAAGAGGGAGCAAAGCCAGCCGGAGAGAGAAGCCATGGGAGCTACATCTTCTGAGAGTGCCGTAGGGCAGAGATGCATGTAGCTTACAATTTGCCACAGGTTGCTTCAGATATTCCACAAGGACGTACAGGATTTAATATTGGCCCTTCTGGATTTTGGACTTGTGCTGATCCCAATGCTTGGTATCCTGCTGTATGTAACTTTTGGAATGGTATTGTGTATCTTGTGCCTTTAAATGTTGGATGTGTCTAACTTCATTTGTATAGTGGCTCACAGAGACTTGGGACTTGGACTTTTCAGCAATGCTGAAACTGTTGGGACTGGCAAGTCTGAGAGATGGACTAGAATGTCTTTTGCATAAAGGGATGTGCGTGAGTCTTTGGGGGCCCTGGGGAGGAATGTTATGGTTTGTGTATAGGTGTCCCCCCAAAGCCTCATGCTGTCATGGCACTGCTTCTAGAATTTGTAATAGATTGTTGTGGAAATGGATGCTGCCCCTCCACTGGGGCAGGTGATTTGCATTTCAATGTAAGGTGGGAAGAGAAGCTAGCTGCATGAGCAGCTGCTAGCTCTCTCCCAGTGCTCTTGCTCTTAGCCGCCACTATGGAAGCTTGCCCTCTGTCATGTGCCACTCTGCCTTGGAGCCAGCAGAATATGGAGTGAAACCTCCAGTAACTGTGCGAGCTAGATAAACATTTCCTTCTCTCATTTTAAGTGTTGAGTATTTGTCCCAGCAATGAGAGAAGAGTAGCTAAGAAATCTCTAAATTTCTTTTAGAATTCAACTGTGAATCCATCAGCACCTCGGATTTTCTTTTTTGGGAAGTGTGCTTTTTTATTATTATTAACAGGTGTATGATTTATTTTATAGATTAACTTTTGTAACTTCTAACATTATCAAGTCTATTGTGGCATTTTACATTTTTATGTTTATCAATTTTTATGAGAAAGAAATAGCAATGTGACAGTTTCATAACGGGTTAGTAGAACAATTATAATAATTAATACAGGGCTGGCGAGATGGTTCAGTGGTCTAAAGCGCCTGCTTGGGAGGGCTCAGGCAACTGCGGGGACTGCAGTTCGATCCCTGGCACCACATGCTGCGCCAGCGCCACCACCAGGGCAGGCTGAGCCAGCCACAAAATGAATAAATGAAGAGGCAAACAAACACAACAAGCAAACAAATAAATAAATAAAGAAAATTAAAAAAAATAATAATAATAATTAATACATGGCATATTGTTGTCTTCATAGTAGTTGTTCAGAGTACAAGATGCAGACATGATATCTTGTTTACACAATATAAGCACAAATCTTTCTTCTCATTAAGAAGAGAAATTAGCTGTATATATAGTCCAATAGTCCATAATAGTAGTGGGTTTTCAGCAGAACTGGTGATATCTGAAGCTATTGACTTGAACCTTTTACAGCTCCACATATTAATAGGGCTTTACTTTTTAGACTACATGGTTAGATTTTCTGTTGGATAGTTAAGATCAAGATAAAGCAAGAACTATATAACAAAAAATAACTTTTGTATCTCACAAGGTCAGCTAACTTCCCCCAAGATTTAGCCTGGAACCATGTACAGCAGTTTGTAAATCTTTTGTGAGTTTCAGAAAACTGGATGAGTCACGGCCATTGCTTGACCAATTTGCTCTCTGCAAAAGCCTGAGAGAATGTTTTTCTCTAGGTGACTCTCCTTAGACACGCTGTACTTTGTTGATCACTTCCACTTTGACCCCATAATCTCCTTGATTATGGGAGACCACTGAGTTGTAGGGTGTTACTGTATAGGTTCTCTTAGGTCCTAAGTCTTCACTGACCTTGAAGGTCTAGGGCAAAAATATTGGGTATCCTTGTAGTCCTTCTTTTTCTCTAAGCTTTGGTTTGCCAATGTAGAATATTAACATTCCAGAAGAGAAACTTCATAATATTAATGCCTATAACATAGGCACTTGAGGTTAACTTCACTGTCTTTCTGAATATCAAATGCCTTAGACATAACATGGAACAGGTATCTTCCATCAGTCATTGGTATTCTAAATTTTTCATCCTTATAGAATGTGAAAAAACAGTTATGTATTTTTTACAGAGAAAATTAACCAATTAGCCAGTAATAAATTGTAGTGAAATAATCCTATGGTCCTTTCTCCTTGTCTCTTATTCTCTTTTATTACTTTTTTTTAAAACAAATATTCACATGGAGGAGAGTATAGCAATAATTGATATGATATTAGAAGCATCAGGCTTTTAGAAGCCCATAATGACAGGCATTCTAAGCACAGTTTTAATATTTCACAAGGCAATCCTCAGTGTAGTTGCTTACTTCACAGATATTAGCATATATAGTTAGTCATGGTTAGAATTCTACCAATTAACTGCTAGTTTCAAAAACCTGTTGGAGATTCTTAGGTCTATCATATTAATCATCCTGTATGTATAAGTGCGTGGTTTTGCCCCTACCATGTTTCCTAACTTCTCCTTACAGTCTTTTCATAGTTTAATCCTTAAATTCTTGATTTTCATTTAGCTGTGTCATATTTTTCCATTTTTTCTTCTTTTGAGTTCTTACAAAAGGGGGACTACACAATATTTACACATGTAGGTCTGGCTTATGTAACTTATGAGTATATATTCAAGATACATCCACGTATATATAAAGGCTTCAAAGTTATCATTCATTATAGCTGAGTAATGCTCCACTGTATAAAAATACAACATCTTTTACATCCATTCTTCAGGTAACGGGCATTTTGGTTATTTCCAAGATTTGGCTGTCCTAATTGTGCTGCTATAAACATAGGTGAACAAATATCACTATGATATGATGTTTTCAGTTCTTTTCAGAAAATTCCCAGTAGGGGGATAACTAAATTGAATGAGATTTCCAGTTCTAGTTTTTAAAAGAGTCTCCATACTGATTTCCACAATGGTTGCACCAGTCTGCATTCCCACCAGCAGTCGAAAAGGGTTCCTTTTTCACCACAGCCTCTCCAACATTTGTTGCTGATTGATTTCTTTATGGTAACCATTCATTCTGGAGCGAGATGATATCTCAAAGTTATTTTAATTTGCATGTCATGGATGGCTAGTGATGTGGAGCATTTCCTCATGTATTTATTTGCTTCTAGAATTTTGTCCTCTGAGAAATGTGTGCTCACCTCATATGCCCAATTCTGGATTGTGTCTTTCAATCTTAAGGCCCTAATGTTTTTATTTTTTATTTTTTTGTTTTTTTTAATTTTTTATTACTTCTAATAAGAAATTACAATGTGGCAGTTTCAAAACACGTTAGTAATACATTCCCAAATAATTGATACAATGCACATTCTTATCCTCATTGTAGTTATACAGAGCACAGGTTGTAGACATGATACATTTTCTAATGGTTATTAGTACAATAGATTTCTTTACTTTGATCTAAGAGAAGGTAGTTGTATACATAGTCAAATGTTCCATAACTGCAGTGGGTTACTGGTGATACCGACAATGTTGAAAGCTGTTGATTAAAGCCTTTTATAGCTCAGCATACTAAGCTAACTTTACGTTTTATGAATAATGTTTGAACTTTTCTGCTGGGTGGTTAAGGGCAAGTTAAAACAAGACTTGTGTAACAAAACATGTAGTTTTTGTATCTCCCAAGTTCAGTCAAATCCCCTCAGGATTTACTTTGGAACCATGTAAAGTGCTTTGTAGAACTGTTGTCAGTGTCAGCCATCTGGATGAGTAACGGCCATTGCTTGAACAGTTAGCTCTCTGTGAAAGGCCAAGAGAAGTTTTTCTCTCTAGGTGACTCTCCTTAGGCACACTATATACCTTCAATCAGCTTTCTCTGTGGTTCCTTAATCTCTTTGAAAAGAAAATTTGGGAAACCACTGAGTTATAGGACGTTACAGCACAGGTTCTGTTCTGTCCTGAGTCCTCACTGACAGTGAAAGGCTAGGGCCAAAATATTGGCTATCCTCGGAGCCCTTCTTTTTCTCTAATTTTTGGTCTGCAAACATATTCTTAGCCCTCCAGAAGAAAAGCTTGGTGATACTATTACAGTAAAACTTAGGTGCTTGAGCTTAATATGATTGCCTTTCTGAATTACAAACACCTTAGACTTAACTTGGAATTGGTACTTTCCATCAGTCATTGATATTCTGATAAATCCCTATGCAGTGTGATAAAAGCAGTTACATATTTATACACAGATATTTAGAAATATAAGCATGTACCAAATTTTAGCCTGTCAATCCTTTGGCATTTTTCCCAGTCTTTTATTCTCATTTAATCCTCTTTTTTGTTTTCTTGTAAACCAACCATTTACTTGATAGAGAGTATAACAGTAACTGAAATTACACTGGAAGCAGCACATGTCTGAAAGTCCAGAATGACAGGCATTCCAAGCATAGTTTTGGCATTACATATTGCTATCATCGTGTCAAAAACCTTTTGAGGTTTCTTGGGACCTTTGTCTAATTCATCCTGTGCATATAAGTGCGCAGCTTTGCTCCTGCTATGTTTCCTGTGCTTTCTGCTTCCAGTCATTTTGCTGTTTAACCCTTAAGTCTTTGATTTCCATTTAGCTACGTTATGCCTCTCCATTTTTATTTCTTCTTTTGAGTTGTTACACTAGAGAGATTATACGATATTTACACATGTAGATCTCGTTTATTTCACTTATGAGTATATGTTCAGTATACATCATTTATATATGAAGTCTCTCAGTTTATCATTCTTTATAGCTGAATAATATTCCATTGTATAAAAATACCACATCTTTTTCAACCGTTCTTCATATGATGGACGTTTTGGTTGTTTCCAAGATTTGGCTATTATGAATTGGGCTGCTATAAACATAGATGCACAGATATCACTATGGTATGATGTTTTCAGTTCTTCAGGGAAAATTCCCAGTAGGTGGATAGCTGGATTGAATGGGATTTCCATTTGAAGGTTTTAAGGAGCCTTCGCACTGCTTTCCATAACAGTTGTACCAGTTTGCATTCCCACCAGCAGTGGAGAAGGGTTCCTTTTTGCCCACAGCCTCTCCAGCATTTGTTGCTGGTTGATTCCTTTATGGTAGCCATACTTTCTGGGGTGATATGGTATGTAAGTGTTGTTTTAATTTGCATTTCATGAATGACTGACGATGTGGAGCATTTCTTCATGTATTTGTAGGCTTCTTGAATTTCTTTCTCTGAGAAGTGTGTGTTCATCTCGGATGCCCATTTCTAGATTGGGTCTTTCAATTTTGGGGTCCTAATGGTTTTTAGTTCTTTATAAATTCTAGATAGAAGACCTTTGTTCGAATATTTATTAGTTAAAATATTTTCAAAAAATTTGGGTTGTCTTTTCACTCTGTTGATAATTTCTTTTGAGGTGAAAATATTTCTTAGCCACACGAGGTCCCAGTTGTTGATTCTTTCAAATGTCAAATGTGCACTTTGATTTTTTTCTTGAACTCTGCCTACCCCAATGTTTTCAAGATTTTCTCCCACTTTCTCTTCAAGGAGACTTAATGTTTCTCTTTTAGTATTTAGAACTTTAATCCATTTTGACCTTTTTTTAGTGCGTGGTGACAGACCTGGGTCAAGTTTTACTTTTTGGCATGTAGAATGCCAGTTTTTCTAGCACCATTTGTTAAAGAGGCTATCTTTCTTTCAATAAACATGTTTTGCCCCTTTGGCGAAAATAAGGTGGCTGAGTGTGTTTGTCTTTCCTTCTGCATCTTCTAATCTATTCCATTGATCCTCAGGTCTATGTTTTTTAGCCAACACCATACTGATTTTATCACTGTAGCTTGGTAGTACAATTTTAGGTTAGGGATTGTAATGCTTCCTGCCTTACCTTTGTTGCCCATGATTCTTTTTGCAATGCTGGGTCTTTTTGGTTCCAAATAAATTTTAGTAATAATTTCTCCAGGTCTACGAGGTATGTTGATGGTATTTTGACAGGAACTGCATTGAATCTGTATAAGAGTTTAGTGAGTATAGCCATCTTCACAATGTTGGTTCTTCCTATCCAAGAGCAGGGAGTATCTTTCCATTTTCTGAAATCCTCTAGGATCTCTTTTTTCAGCGTACTGTAGTTTTCATTCAAAGTACTTTTACTTCCTTAGTTAGGTTAATTCCCAATTATTTCATTTTCTTTGGTGCTATCATAAAATGTATAGTTTCTCTAATTTCTCTCTCAGTGATTTTCTTATCTGTATAGAGAAATGCCATTGACTTTTGTGTGTTGACTTTGTAACCTGCTATGCTATTTAATTTGTGTATTAATTTTAGCAGCTTGTTGGTGGAGTTTTTGTGGTGTTACAAGTAAATTATCATGTCATTTGCAAATAATGATAATTTAACTTCTTGTTTACCTATTTTTACTCATTTTATTTCTCTCTCTTGTCTGATGGCTGTAGCTAATGATTCCAAAACCATGTTGAATAGGAGTGGTGATAGAGAACATCCTTGTCTTGTACCAGATTGGAGAATAAAAAACTTCAGTTTTTCCCCATTTAGAATTATTTTAGCTGTTTGTCATAGATGGCTTTTATTAGCTTGAGGTAGAGGCCCTCTGTTGCAAGTTTCTGCAGGACTTTAAATGTGAATGAGTGTTGGACTTTGTCAAAAGCCTTTTCTGCATCAATTCATACAGTCACGTGATTTTTGGCTTTGACTCTATTGATATAGTGTATTACATTTATAGATTTGCATATATTGAAACATCCTTGCGTCCCTGGGATGAATTCTTTCCTGATCATGGTGTATAATCTTCTTGATGATTTGTTGTATTCTACTAGTGAGGATTTTATTGAGAATTTTTTCATCTATGTTCATGAGAGCAATTGGCCTGTAGTTGTCTTTTTTAGTTGCGTCTCTTTCTGGTTTTGTTATCAGTGTAATACTTGCTTCAAGGAATGATTTTGGGAGGATTGCTTCCTTTTCAATTTCATTGAAGAATTTGAGGAGTATTGGGATTCTGTGTACTTTAAATTTCTTATAGAATTCAGTAGTGAGTCCATCAGGTCCTGGACTTTTCTTTGTCGCTAAGCTTTTTATTACATTTTGTATTTCATCCTCTGTTATTGGGATTTTGAGAGTTCTCATATCTTCTTGAGTGAGTTTTGGTAATTTATACTTTTCTAATAATCTGTCCATTTCTTCTGTGTCTTCAATTCTATGAGAGTAAAGATTCTCAAAGTAGCTATTTATGATCCTCTCAGTCGCTGCTGCATTTGTAGTAATTTTACCCTTTTCTTTCCTTATTGCTTGAATTTGAGTCCTTTCTTTCCTCTTTTTGATGAGGTTAGCTAGGGGCTTATCAATTTTATTTAATCTTTCAAAAAACCGCTCTTTGATTCATTAATTTTCTGTATTGTTTTCTTTGTCTCAGTTAAAGTAATTTTTGCTCTAATCTTTATAATTTTCTCCCGACTTTGGGCTTTTGATTTCGTTTGCTCTTCCATTTCTAATTGGTTTTGGTGTTGCACTAGAGTATTTATTTGTTCCCATTCCATCCTCTTAGTGTGTGAGTTCAGAGATGTAAGTTTCCCTCTAAGAACTGCTTTGATTGCATCCCATAAATTCGGGTAAGTTGTTTGAATGTTCATTACATTATAGATATTGTTTAATTTCTTATTTAATTTCATTTGTAATCCACTGCTTGCTGAGAAAGGTGTTGTTTAGTTTCCATGTATTTCTGGAGTTCTTGTGATTTCTTTTGTCTTTTATTTCCAATTTCGTGCACTGTGGTCAGACAGTATGCATGGGATAATTTCTATTTTCTTGCATATACGTAAGCATGACCTATGGAGTAATATGTGGTCTAGTTTAGAAAATGTCCAATGTGCAGCTGAAAAAAATGTGTATTGAGAAGTGGTTGGCTGGAACACTCTGTGTATGTTCACTAAGTCCCGTTGTTCCAGGTTCTCATACATATCTGCTACTTCTTTGCTAATTTTTTTGTCTGCTTGACTTATTTTTTTCAGATAGGGGTGTTAAGGTCTCCTGTTAAGATTGTGGTATTGGATATTAAATTTTTCATATGCATGAAAGTTTGTCTTATATAACTTGCTGCTCCTCTGTTGGGTGATTACATAGTTATGAGTGTTACCTCTTCATCTTGAATTTTTCCCCTAACCAATATGTAGTTGCGTTCTTTATTTTACTTGACCAATCTTGGTTTGAAGTTTAGAGTGTCTGCAAACAAGATTGCTACCCCTGCTTTTTTCTGAGGTGCTGGATCATGTAGTACTGTTTTCCATCATTTAACTTTTAGCCTATGAGTTTCTTTATGAGTTAAGTGTATTTCTTGTATACAGCATAAGGTTGAATTTTTCTTCCTTATCCACTCTGCAGTCTATTTCTTTTAATTGGAGAATTGAGTCCATTTACATTGATGGTTATAATTGAAACGTATTGACTTATGATTGACATGACTTTTACTTACTAGTGGTTACCCCTTTTTCTCCTGTGTTTAATTGGTTGCACTATTTGGTGGGTTTTTCTGTTCTCATTTGTTGAGTTCAGGTTGTTTTGGTCCCTGTCTAAAATTTTTTTTAGTATACTTTGTAGGTTTGCCTTTGACGTCATGAAATTCTTTAGTTATTCCTTGGATGGAAATATTTCACTTGTCTGGCATACTGGAAAGAGAATTTTCCCGGGTATAGCATTCTGGGCTGGAATTTGTTTTCATGGTGGACTTGAAGCACTTTGCCCCATGCTCTTCTTGACTTCATGGTTTTTGAGGAGAAATCTGCCATCATTCTGATTGGTTTTCCTTTAAATGTGATCTGTTTCTTTTCTCCAGCAGCTTTTCATATATTATTCTTCTGCTGGATTTCTGGGATCTTGACTATTACATGTCTGGGTGTATTTTTAGTCAGGTTGATGCTCTTTGTAGTTCTATATGCTTCAGTTAACTGAATGTCTGATTGTTTTCTCAAACTTGGGTGGTTTTCTGCTATTACTTGTCCCCATGTTCTTTTTATACCATTTGTGTTGAATCCTTTTTTCTCATGGATTCCTATTGTTCTCCCATTGTTCATTTTTGCCTCATCTTGCACTGTTGAATTATTTTTTCCTGCTTCCTGGTTGTTTTTAAGAGATCCTTTCTTACCTTTTCACTAGCTTTGATTGTGTTTTCATGATCTGAGACTCTATCCTCACTTTCGTTCATATGGTTTTGCCAGCTTGTGATTGCGATTTATCTTCTCATATATCTCTTCGAAACTGTTTCATGCAATTTATTTCTTTCTTATATTCCTCAGTCAGGGAATCCATCATTTTTCTGTTCTCCTCTGATTTTTTATCAATGTCTTCTTTAGCAGTACTGATGTCTCTCATTTTATTTATCCTTTCTCTCTCTAGTTCACAGATTATTTCTGCTCTGTTCTCATCTCTACTTTTCTGTAGTTGTTCCCCTACTTTCAATGCTATTAATTTAGAGATGTCTTTTTTAACTTCAGAGTTTATTTCTGCTGTGGTTTCCTCTATACGTTTCTGCAGTTGTTTTTCCACTTCTGAGTCTATTAATTGAAGCTTCTTTTTTTACTTCAGATGGTATCTCTGATCTGAGTTGCTCTATACATTTCTGCACTTGTCTGTCTACTTCAGATGCTACCGATTCAGAGATTCATGTGCATGATTCTGTTTTTGTCCTTGGTAATGTGTCCTGTATTTCTTTTCGCTGGACTCGGGACCAAGATTGGATCTTGCTCCTTGTCTTTATCATTTTTTATAGCAGCGATCTCTACTCTTTGGTGAAATTATGCAGTTAGTGCCTATGGAAATTTGGGTCTGGATCCACCAAGTTTGTTCCCCTCCATATGTGCCTGGCTGTGAGTCTGAGTTCAGGTGGCTGGCTGTCATAAAGTCCCTTGGCTCCGGACTGTGGGTGGCCATGTGGGAATGGTGGGTATTCTTTTTGGGATGGTGGGTGGTCTTGGGCTTCAGGCAGTTGTCAAATCAGGGGATGAATCAGGGCTCAGAGAGTTCTTACCTGGCCATTGTGAGGCCCTGACTGGAAGGTGGGTGGAATCATAGTTCGGGCCATTGATGAGTCAGGGGATAGATGTGGGCTGAGACTGCTGCGCAGTGAGGTCAGGATTGCAGGCAGGGTCCGATCTGGAGTTTTGGGTCGGGTGCCTGGAGGGGTCTGAGCTGGATTTCAGAGTTGGATGGAGGGAGGTGTCCGAACTGTAGTTCCAGCCGGCTGCCGCATGGCTAGGTCGGACCCTAATGTTTTCAGTTCTTTATTTATTCTATCCAGAAGACCTTTGTCAGAATATTTATTAGTTAAGATTTTTTGAAATTTGTGGGTTGTCTTTTCACTCTGTTAGTAGTTTATTTTAACATTCAAACACCTCTCACAAGAGAAGGTCCCAGTTGGTGATTCTCTCAAGTACTACACAGGCATTTTGAATTTTTTCCATGAACTGTCTGTCTACACTGATGTCTTCAAAATTTCCTTCTACTTTTTCTTCCAGTAGATTTAGTGTTTCTGTTTTAATATTTAGATCTTTAATCCATTTTGACTTTAGTTTAGTTCATGGTGATAGATCTCGGTCAAGTTTTAGTGTTCGACATATAGAGATCCAGTTTTCCAGCACCATTTGTTAAAGAGGCTATCTTTCTTCCAGTGAACATGTTTGGTCTCTTTGTAGAAGACAAGGTGGCTGAGTGTCTTCACTGTTAATTCTGCATCTTCTAATCTATTCCATTGATTATCAAGTATATTTTTTGCCAATACCATGCTGATTTTATCACAGGATCTTTGCAGTATGATTTCAAGTGAGTAATTTTAACACCGTCTGCCTTATTTTTGCTTCCCAGGATTGTATTTGCTATTCTAGGCCTTTTCTGGTTCCAAATAAATTTTAGAAACAATTTACCTAGGTATGTAAGTATGTTGGTGGTATTTTGATAGGGATTGCATTAAATCTGTACAAAAATTTTAGAAGTATGACCATGTTTACATTGTTGGCTCTTCTTATCCATGAG
>PVKN010017700.1:0-17195 GCA_004027915.1 Capromys pilorides
GTTTCAGTCACTCTTTCAAAAAAAATTTTTATAGAGGTTGAGGATGCAGAAAACGCAAGGTCCTGAGTTTGATTCCTGGTACCCCTCAATATTTATTTTATTTATTCATCTATTTATTTATTTTCTTCTTTTGAGTCCTTACACTAGGGAGACTATAGGATATTTTCATATGTAAGTTGGTTTATATCACTTACGAGTATATGTTCAAGATACATCCATTTATATATGAAGTTGTTAGTCTGTCTTTGGTACCCAGTAGATGCGTTCATTGCAGGGAACTGGTCGACACACATCTCACATCGTGGTCCCTCCTTCTCTTCCTCCCATGCCCCCTCTGGATAGAACTTCTGCACACAATACAGGGACAAAGTGCGACGCAATAGCACACTGCACCAGATTTGAGTTGACTCGTACTCGGAAATAAGGACCAACAAAGGGGAAGAAGCAGTTTCGTGAGAGGCTGAAGTTATCCAAGAGCAGAACTAGTTGAGCTAGCCAGGCGTGGTGGTGCACGCCTGTAATCCCAGCACTTGGGAGGCTGAGGCAGGAGGATCTGTGCAAGTTCGAGACCAGCCTGAGCTACAAAAGTGAGCTCAAGGCCAGTCTGAACTGCAGAGTGAGACCCTGTCTCATAAAGACAAAAAAAAAGCAACTAGTTGAGCTAGCATCACTGTACCCATGCGGCTGGAGATGGCACAAGACTAGAGCTGGCTCTTAAGAGAAGAAGGGACAGCTTTTGAGAGCAGAGGCACTGTTTGCAGACAGTGGGAAAATCTGTACAACGCTAGGCTGGATTAAGTGGGTCCTGCCCTGAACACAGCCGGAAGACATTCCGTTACGTTAGGATGTGTTATGTCACATTGCGTCACATCACGTCACACTCCTTCTTAATGACTGGGTCCGGTTCCTCCTAGAGGCTCTCCATTGCTTCCGAGTAAAACGTTTTGGACTTCTTCTTACCTACTGGCATCTCCAGACACATAGAACTAGAGCACCTCCCGGGGATGAATGAGACGAAAATACCACAGAGAGAATATTCTGGACTAAATTGCAGACTAAAACCATAAAAGAGTGAAATAAACCATCAGTCTCACTTTCTGCAATCTTTCCTAGTAGCAGTGGAAAATGTGGGGTTTTATTGTTCATTTCACAACGGGAAACTTAAGCGGAGACACGAAGTGAGAGCTGTAGTCGCTGCTTCTGTGAATTTGCCAGGGTTAACCAAGGTAAGGTTCTCCGCGGCTTTCCCTTGTGATAAATAAACTTGCTATCTACATACAGATACTTCACACACTAATAATGTCCATTTGCACAGCACACAGATAGCTTTCCTTGGGTTTCACGATGACCGATGGTACTTCTTAAGCACACATTTCACAGTTGCTCAGTGGGACACAAGTTCCTGCCGACCGCCTGCGCAGCAAGAGGCAGGCCGGGGCTGCTACCCCAACGTGGGGACCTTTCCGCACCCTGCCATGTTTGCGTACGTCCAGGACCTTTGTTCCCGTTGAGTGGCTGTGCACCCACCAGGGGTGGCCCAGGAGCCCCGCCTTGTGCTCAGAGCCCTACCAGTGTTCCTCAGCGTCTCGCCAGCCCCTCTCCTCTCATTTCACCCTCATTCCCTCTCTCTCCCCTGCTTGACCTTCCTGCGTGCCTGCCCCGTTGTCCCTGCCCCATCCAAGGGCAGCGCTACCAAGTCACTTGCTGGTCATTCATTTCAGAGCTTGACATGGGCCGAGAGCAGCCAAGGTGATCCAAAGCCTGCCTATTTGTGGTCACCAAACAATGGTAAATGGGAGAGACAAAAATTGGGGACACGCGTAGGTGACTGTTGTCACCTGAAACTGGACTTGTAGTTGGCGAATAGATTTTTAAATATAGTTTAACTTTCTTAAAGAGCAGGTGTTTGAAGCACACCTGGCATCTCCTTGTGCTACAGCAACATCCAGGTGTCGGAAGAAAAGCCCAGCTGCTCTGTGAGAAATCCTTCAGGCTTCTGGGGACTGCAAGCCTCACAAATGACTACGGTTGCACGCGGTCAATGCCAGACACAGCTACCACAGGAGAAAGCGCTCCTAAGACTGAAACTTGTCAGTGGAAATTGTTCTTCTGGCTTATAACTTCAAAGCAGAACAGTTCTATCTCTGTTGGCTTCTCCTTTGGAATAAAGCATCTGATGCTTAAACTACATTTTGCTTTTGTAGTTTTCCTTTGAAAAAAATAAGAACAGGGATATAGCTCAGTGGCACAAGTGCCAGTCAGGCAAGCACAAGGTCCTGGTACCAAATTCCTGGTACCAAAACAACAACAGTTAAGAACAGAAAGGAGAAAAATAAAAAGTGCACTGGGGACTTTGTTTGTTTACTCTGACCACATCTGGTCCTGCACCCCGCTACCAGGGCACATGCTGTGATTGCCACTGCTGAAACTGCTGCAGCCTGGGCAGAATGCAGCAGGGATGAGTCCCACCTCCAGTCCCACGCTGGAAAGGCCACGAGACAATCCGTGTGGACTGAGCCTGAATGGGAAGGGTGTCTGTGACAGGCAGGGTCTGGCCACTTGGACTCAGAGAACAGGGTGCCCTTGGAGATGCAGAGTGGCAGGACGTCGCTGCGGATGAAAGGAATTTAAATATTTTCTTCTCTACTTAAATCTAGTTATGAAAGACGGGCTGAATTTATTGGTCCAAAAAGAACAACTCTCCAGCCTGCCCTCCTCATGGGCCAGGTCTCAGAAGTATTTGGAACAGGGGGCTGTCTGGCCCCTTTCTGAGAACATCTGCAGGTCTTGGGAATTTCAAGCAAAGAAATTACTGCATTCACATTTTAGAAGGTTTTCCTGGATGCAGTAGCAAGGAACTGGAGTAGGACAGAAGCTGATGGGGGAAACAGGGCAGTTGCAGGGATCTGGAAAAATGCTAAAAACCTGTCTCATTGCTTCCAGAAGAGCTTTGGAAACACAAATCGGATTAAACACTCTCCATCTCAAAATCCTTCATAGGATTCTTATGTACAGAGCAGGGTCTAAAGCACCAAGCCCAGCACTCGAAGGTCTTCATCTAAGCCCACTCGCCTTCTCTAGTGTTTCCTTGCTGCCTTCCCTTGCGGTACTTACTCTCCGACAGTAGGGGCTTCGTGAGTACGGAGTGTGCGTGGCCTTCAGCTTAGGAAGGCCGCTTGCCCTCTTAGGACCGCTGCGCTATTCCTACAGCAACGCTGGCTCCTCCTCTTGGGCAACGCACTGACGTGTTCTGAGACCGAGGCACTGACTCACTCGTCCGTGCTCCTCTGGTTAGCCCAGCACAAGACGTGCACTTCGCAAATATCTACTGCACAGAACTAAACCATAATAGCAGTCCTTGGACTTCTTAACATTCTTGTGGTTCAGAAACCATAAGAAGACTGACACACTTAATTAATACTGTACATGTGACATAAGCAATTTCCTTAATATAAAAATGGTCTCCCATATTATTTACACAGATAATCTAAAAGTAAAAATGGCAAAGGAAACAAATACACTTGTTCCATTTTTGACTCATCAGTGAGACTGAAGAGGTCAGGAAAGAAACCTTCACGACTTTCTGGGAGGACAAACTGACACGCTTCTCCTCAGAGGGTAAATGGCTGTGAGCACAGACAAAATTTCAAATGCACGAACCTTTAACCTTAGGATTGCTCTGTTAGAAATTTACATGCCTGATTTTTACTTTTAAATGCAGGGCAAAGACCCAGGTTCAATGATAATTTTGCAATTTTATGTCAGAAGCCCCATCGATAGATTTGTTCAACGACGGTACGTTGTACAATGCAAAATGCAAAATGCAATTCCTGACAGAATCTACAATCACTGGTTACAAAAAAAGAAAAAAAATTGCAAACTACATCAGTGAGAGAAAGAAACAAAGGGCGCAGCCGCACGGCTCATGCTCTAGGGGATTCATTGGGTGGAAAGCACATAGGCACTCGGATTCGTAGACCGCCTTGAGAGTCTTGACACCCAGTGCTTCCCAGGCTCGCTTACTGCTCACTGCCTGCCTTCTACCTGGTCCAAACCTGCACCTGCTTTCCAATTTAAAAGCTACCAACTCCTCACACATTTACATTTGTTGATCGTCTATACATACTAGATTCGGCCCAGACATGATGAGTATAAGCAGGAAGGATACTGTTTATGTCTTGTGGGAACTTATAAATAAACACAGTGCTTACCAAAGGGACTCCTTTCACACACCACAGGCACAGCGCCCCATCATGCCGAGAATCCGTCACGTGATGCTTCCTACAGGGGGTGACCAGGCACGCAGAAAGACAACTCCATGCGTTTGTTATTTGACAGCGACTAACAAGGGCTTGCCCAATGCCAAAATTTCTAACATTTCCCATTTCTCATTTCCCACTAACATCCCAGCACAACTAATTTATCAAGTTCATTAGCTTCCCTGCTCCCAAAGCAGAATCCTGGATAGAGAGGTAACAATAAGCACAAATTAAACGGTAGTGATGAGTAAAGCGCTTGAGCCTCTTCCCTCAAAGGGAGTATAATCAGACCTTGAACAATCAGGCTGTGAGAGAAGACTGAAATTATCAAGAGAGGTATGCAGGAGCTAACTAGGAATTAGAGACATCTGTGAAAACAAATTTAGAATGGAACAGTTTTCCATAGGTGAAGCTATTACACATATATATGTCGGGAGTTTGCTCATCAACAATCTCAAAACAGTTTGTCATTAAAGCATTTCATAGAAAACACCCATAACAACCAATCATCAAAGAGGTATGTCACGGCTGCAAGTTATAGTAACCAAGCTATCAGGGTGCTGGGATAAAGGTAGACATGAGATATAGGTCAATGGAATTGAAAGTAAAAAAAAAAAACACTCTCGTATGTATAGCCGACTTGTAACAAAGGTATCAAGACAATTCAGTGGGAGAGAGAACAGCCTGTTTCAGTTGACAGTGCTGCAACAACGGGAAAGACAAATGTAAAAATTATCTCATGATGATCAGAGAAATAAACTGGAGAGGTAAAACTCATAAAACTCTCTGAAGAAATGAAGTATACTTTCATGCCCTTAAATTAGGTAATACTTTTCCAGAAATGGAACAAAAGAAGGAAAAGAAAAAATGAAACTGGTAATTCATTTTGAAGAAATTAGCAATCTTCAACTTAAAAGGCTAATACTGTTTAGCTTTGTATTCACCAATATTAACTTCTGGGCTGAAAAGTTTACCATGAAGTGAAAGCACAACTGACAGAACAAGAGAAAATATTTGCAGATCATAGATCTGTATCTATCATGCATAAAAAATTGTACAACTCAATAAATAACATGACCCAATTAAAATGAGCAGAGGAACTGAATTGACATTTCTCCAACGTTGTATGAGGAACCAATATTCCCATTAAAAGATGCTCAACAAATACCATCAGCCACCAGGGAAATGCACAGCAAAACCACCAGTGTGGCTGTCACCCAAGTGAGACTAGCAGGCACTCAGGACACGGGCGCACTGGCACTCTAGTGCACTGCTGGAAGATCACAAAGTAACAGGCTACTTCAGAAAGATGTCAGCTCCTCGAAAATTGTAGAGTTACCATATGACCTAGCAGTTCAATCTCAAAGCTAAATATCCAGGAAGCAGTTGACTACGCACACAGGGGACCACTGCTGGTAACGCAGGCATCCATGCCCGTATCGGAGATGCTTAGCAAAGAATGCAAAAGCAGCATAAAAATCAATGAAGCTAAGAGCTTCATCAGGACAAACAGCTACACAGTGAATGCTGGTACCGATCCATGCAAGGAAACGACACTGAAATTCTGAACTCTTACACATGCTTAAATGTACTGAAATGTTTTTCACACAAGCATGTAGTAATTCTCTTCAGACCCTATCTTAATCCACCATTTTACAGTAATTAATACAAAAGAATGGGCTGGGATATAGCTCAGGGGCACAGTGCTTGCCTAGCAAATACAAGGTCATGAGTTTGATTCCCAATACCAAAAAAACCACAAACAAAAAATACAAATTTTTGAAATTTTTTTTATTCAAATAGAATTACATTCAACAATCAGCAGCTGAAATGAAATGAATAGACACTTCTCAGAAGGGAAAATGGCCAATAAATACAGGAAGTGTTCAACACTGTTGGTCATTAGAGAAATACAAATTAAAACAACTCTGAGATTCTCCAGAAAGAACAAATATCAAGAAAGCAATTAATAAAACATCAACAGGGCCAGTGAGTTAGCTCAGCAGTCTAAGGCACCTGCTTAGGCAACCACAGGGACCAAGGTTCAATCCCCGGCACGACATTCTGCGCCAGCCCCACCCCCAGGGCAGGCTGGGCCAACCATAACATAAATAGAATTTTAAAAAGAAGAAGAAAAAAAAAAAACTCAAAAAAAAAAAAAAAAAGTCAACAAGGCTGCAGAGGAAACTATGTTGTTGGTGAGAACATAAACTAGTACCACTATAGAAGTCATTATAAAGAGGCCTCAAACACAGAAATTCCACTTAGCCCAGCCAGAATCTTCTGGTAATTGTCCCAAGAATGAGACACATCAGTACTGTGTGGTGCCCGTGTGTCTAGCAGCACAGCTCCTAACACCATCATCTCCATGTCCCTGTCTAGCACCCTCTAAGTCCCTCAACAGGTGAATGTGTAAAGACAACCTGGTATCCTCACAGCATGGGCTACTACTCAGACACAGCACAACTGAGTCATATGTGGAAAACAGGTGCACCCTAGACCTTACTAGTGAAATAAATCAGACAGACACGCATATGTGCAGCCTTTCTCCTTTATAAGAAAGCAAATAAAAAGGAGGTAGAAGGAGGCAAATCTTTTTTAAATGGGCAGGGGATCAAGATGAGGTGAAAAAAGGATGAAAAACAGAATTCAGAAGTCATGAACATGACCGACTTTACAGAGGGAATGTAAACATTATGGACTGCAAACATGTTCTACTGAAGAAAAAAAGAAAACACAGAAAAATGTCTAGGCCACATGGCTTGAGCATATCGGAACTGGGTTTTGGTCTGAACATATTGGCACCAACCACAAAAATAACGGTCCCGATCAAGGCCCAAGTGCTAAGACACAGGAACTTGTTTTCACTGGCTTCTAATGTGTATTAACTTTTATTCAAAGACGTATCCTTGCAAACTACCTCACCACGCTGCAGTATTACTTTAATACCATAAAACGTAGCTAAGCCCTAGCCTCTGGCCAGGGCTGGGTTCTCCTGCTGATGTCCCTGTCTTTTCGGTCCATGTCATCCTGAAAACACAAACCCTACTGTCAAGGGGATTCATTTTCTTCTATTACCATGGTTCAAGAGCTGAGGGTTCAGGTTATACTGAATTTGTAGATTTTTAGCCCAGAATCCTATCCCTAAGTCTTTCCTTAAAGACTAGCAAGTCTTTTTCACATCATTTTGGCCAAATGATGATGAGTATATTAAACCTAGTCAAACAAATATAAGTGGCATAAATACAGAGATGCTAGGGCTGGGATGATGCCCGCCATTCACCTACCTACAATTGACCACTCCAGGTGCTGTGCCGGGGACTGGACCATGGGCCTTGGCACGGACTCACATCCCAGGCCTTTCTATTTTTTAAATTTTCAGGCAGTATCTCACAAGTTTCCAAGGCTGAGCTTGAACTCCTAATCCTTGTTTCAAGTTCCTAGAGCACCAGGATCCTCTTACTGTAGACACCAGGTAGAAGCACTAAGATGCCGTAAATGTGGTTCACGGTTTCCTTCGGTCACGTAGGTGCTCACGATTCCTTTCGTTAGGAACAGTGCTCCCTGTCAGCCCAACTAAGCCCTGTTTGTTCTGTTTTCCTTTCTTGTGACCTACCATCCTTTAATAGCCCCTGGCCTAGCACTAGCACAGCAGTGACACACTGGTTTGATGGCCAGGAGGACAGATCCCAAGGACGCAGGGCCAAATGAACTGTCTACTTAGAATCCCTCTGGCTGAGGTCAGTCTAATCTTTAAAAAAGATTAATTGCTGACAAAAAATATTCGCCTGCTTCTAGTTATATCATCATTTTAATGGGGAGATTCAGTAGGGCATCTTTCCCATTGCTCCCAAGATTTCAGCTCTTTCCGCTGCTGTAGGCATAACCGGCTTTACTCCATTCTGTCTTCTTTCCACCATGATAGAATTCTGCGTATAGACACAAAGGAAACCAGAGTCAGTCAACTATTAATTTCTTAAGCTATAGCTTAAGAAATCTAAAAACCTTGTTCCGGGAGATTAAATGTTTCAAAGAACTAACATTTAAACAGAAGTGATTATTCCCACAGATGTGTTAACAGTAATTGGGACAAGGAAGTATTTTAGAAGAGCATAAAACATATATAGTACCACAAGCTGCTGCATAATTGCTAAATAAGGCAACAGGCCACTTAGCAAAGGGGATTCAGCGCTCAGAGAAATAGTAACTATGCACCCATGCTCTGAGAAAGGTGGGACCATCTTAACTACTGTAAACAGAGGTGAGAAAGGAGCCCCAAAATGAGTCTAATGTGGTGTGAGATAGCACATACAAGAAGAAAACTTCAGCTACACATAGGGGATATGTATCTCTCGATATTTATATATAGAACAAGGTCAGTGTTGTAGGGCCAGACATTTACACACCCAGGAAGACTCACTTATGTGAAAACGGCCTTCTTAAATCTTGAAGTAGAACACAACAGAAGTTCTCAAGGATTCCCTAGCAGTACTACTGAAGTAGTAGTGCGAAAGCTGGAAAGTTGCTTCCTTATGGCCTCTACTGGAAAAGACCTGTGGATACTAACTAACCTCAGGCCTTGGTTTCAAGAGACAGCTTTTAACAGGAAGCTCCCCAAGGCAGGCTTACCCAGAATCTCCGGCAGTTTTTGTACTTCAAGAAGTAACTGGAACACCTTTCCCTGTTATAGTTATTTTCATCCATACATCTGGTAGAAGCATCAGACTCCTTAAATATGTAAAAGAATAATCATTTATAAGGCAGAATAGCATCTAAAAGACTAAGAACAGAAACTCCTGAAGCCGCTTTTCCCCTAAAGGTCTAATGTGAAATTGGCTCATTTTTGTTCAAATAGGTAGACTAACACTGACTAATCTTGCCGGTTACCCCTGCGTTTGCCCTGTGGGGGTAGATAACCTTCCTCCTCAGTCTCAGATCAAAGGCGTTGGAGCCAAAGCACGGGCTGTGAGCACTGGATACGGAAAGTGAAGCAAGACACAGAGTGCTCCCCGCCGCTGCTGCAGGGGGCCTCAGAACCAGCACCCAGCGCCACCCAGCTGTCGGTCTTCCCAGTTCTCACCGACTGCATGTTTGATCTTAACGCTAGCTTACAGATTCCAAGTAAATTGCTAATAAGTGGTTTACATCAAGGAAACCTAAATTAACACCATTTATCTTAATGCATTTTTGGCTAGCCTTTGCTCTGTGGTACAAGGAAGTACAATATTATGCAAGCAATTTTAATAGTTACTAATATCTTCTTAAACCAAACCCTGAGCAACACAGGGCTAGTTTAAAAGAGCAGATACCGTTTGATAATTACATTGACACTGTCTGAACTCGAAAGAGATTGGACGACACTTCAAAGTGAAAGGGATGATTATGAAATGGGCAGAAGAAAGCTCAAGAGGCAGGAAGCACGTTGTACCCATCTCAGAAATGTGCTCTACCTCACAGATTTATTCACTACATTTCTGGAAGACTAAGTTTAATATATTGAACCAAATTTGGCATTTCTGTACCAAATATGTAATGAGTATTAACTTTTGACAAATGCACACAGCGCTAGGGAGCGCATTTCCTCACACCACCAACATGCAAGGGCAGCGGGGCCACGAGGAAGTGCTGTAAGTTGTACAAATTAATCCAAACAAAAACATATTCTGTTCATAAGATGCCTTTGTGAAAATCTTTAGGCTTAAAATAGGCTAACTTTATTACAAGCCTATTAATTGCTCTTAGCCAGGTCGCCTCAAGGACATGATAAAATGACTGCTATTCAAACTACAAATTTCAGTGGTAATTTAAAACTGTGGTACCTCCTAGCTTTCACTGTTTGGACTGAAGATTTTCCTAAGTGTTACGTATGCTTGTTTAGTTTTACAGTGACAACTTGATGTATGATTTACAGATAAAAATTAAGCAGAATCTTACCTAAATTCTGAACATCTAAAACTGCTCTAGTGAAATAAAATACGCTGGCCAACCAGTTTTTACACAAATAACTTTATTTAACACCTGCAGAAAACAGATGCCCCCCAAATGAAAATAAACAGCAAACCCCTACCGACAAGCAAGGGTTTACGTCAGGATCTCTGAGTCGCTTGGTCACCTGCGGCATCCTAAGTCTTCCTACTGAAGAGAGACAAAACAACAGGTCTTAGGCAGCACGTAACAGAAGATACACCTTAAAATCTCACTGACTCTGCAAGCACTTACGCATTTCAACCTTGGCATAATGACCACCTAGCAAACCTCCTCCTGTGCCTCTGTGCTTTTACAGACTTCTTGGTGGTGCTGGAATGCCTCACCACAAATGCCATACAGAAATTGACTGAAACTTGTTTGTAAAGTTTAACATGCCAGTTCAACTGTAACTCAGTTGTAGTTTCTTAACTCGATTATCAAAACCTAATGACAGCCGGCCAAAGAGGTCTGCCCCCCACCCCCCTGCCAAAAGGACAATTGAGACTGGGTGTGGTGGCGCAGGCCTGTAATCCCAGCTCTTGGGAGGCTGTAGACAGGCAGAACACTATGAGTTCCATCTAGTATTGAGACCCTGAACACCCCATAGATCCTGCCCTAAACACACACACACACACACACACACACACACACACACACCTCTAGTATTTCTTAGAATAGTGAACAGCACACAAAATAAGCAATAATTTAGCACATTATGACTTTAGCAAAAACATTTATCAACTAAAGTGACAGACTGCTTGCACTGTGGCCAACAAGGAAGTAGTCAAAATAAGGAAAAAATAAATTATCCCTTGGGTTGACACTTTCAGGAGCCCCAGAGATTTTTAAAAAGTAAAAATTTCACTCCCAGGAGCATCTTCTATTTAACTGGCAATTACTACTGAATAAAAAAATGTACTGCACAATATAACCAGAGGTGAAAACCTTCACAGGAAATGGCCTCAATTTTTCTTAGTCAAGATAGGACCACAAAAATTATGAATTATGTTCAAAAAAATAAAGTGTATTCAGCCCCACGAGCCCCTGATAAGAAGAGGTATTCTCAATCAAGTTACCCAGATCAATTTCTTTTATTAAGGCAACGACCAGGATATTTGGCTACAGGAGAATAATTTCTGCAAAGGATGCAAAAGGGTTTGGTTACCCTGAGGCCACCTGACTTTCAGTAATCTCTAGCCATTTTATATCATAACTTACTGAACCCCGCACTCTGGCACAAAGTTCAAGATGCTGCTGCTGGGAGGCATCTCCAGGCTTCCTCACAAAGCCCAACTGTTTCGCAGAAACAATGGCACTAAATACATCTAGAGGGTTTTCCACATCTATCCTGTCATGTGAGAACACAGAACGCGGCCTAGGTGGTCACACATTTGGCTGTAACAATCTGACCGATCAGGCGCAGACCTGAAGTCCTGTGCTTTGCATGAAAACACATGATTCTGTATTTCATTATCAGTCAGAAATTCTATAAAATTAACACCTAGATAACAACACATAACTCGGGGATCAGGCTTGCTGTGTGAGTTTATTTGCATTTTATTTTCCTTCCAACTCTAAACACAACTCGAAGTTGGGTTTTCTGTATGTTACCTCCTTTGCATGAATTCCTAGGTATTAACAAGAAAGGAAGCAGCAGCAGGCTGGACCGAGGGCTCTACTAGAGGCCATTTCTGCTCTCTTTCTCAAGGTATACCACTAGATAAAAGTTATAAGGTTCTACACTTACAAGAGTGTAGGCAGAAAAAAACACACGAAAAAAAAAAATGGGGGAAGGTCTCAGAGCCCCTGGGCCCCTGAGTAGTAACCCCAAGATGCACTCTAGCAGGCAGCGCGGGTGACAGCCCTCGATTTCCCACGGTTGCCCCCGACCCACTCTTCGCAGCTCTCAAGAGGAAGGGGACACAGGCCCTGGGGAACACGGCCCGGCCCCTGGCTCGTCAGAACCGCGGCCGCCTCCGGGTTAAATCGGGAAGCAAAATCCAGGATGCCGCCACACACATCCCCCTCCCCGGGGGGGCAGAGGGCCAGGCGCCCACCCGGGGGCCGAGCGGGAGAGCGGCCGGGTAGACCGAGGCCGCGCGAGTGCCGGTCGGCGGGCGCAGGTGGACACACCTCGTCCTGCGCCTCGAGGAGGGCAGTCCCGGGCCGGGACCTCGCGACTGAGCCGGGGCGGGGGGTGGTAGCCGCGGTCGAGCCTCGAGGTTGGAGAGGCGAGGGAAAGAAAGCTAACCTCCGTTCGACCGCGTAGAGGTCACCTTGCTTCCCTGCCCCCGGCCCGAAGGGCCCGCGTGGCCGGGGAAGCCACCGGAAAAGGCCCGCGGCGAGGCCCAGCGGGAGAGTGTGAGCCGCGGGAGCGGGTTCGGACCCCGCGGCGGCCCAGGAACGGCCCTCGCCTCCTGCTTTTCCGCGGCGGCTGCAGAGAGCAGGGCGGGAGACCACTCACCTCGGGCGGACGCCGCGCTAGCGCCCAGGCAGCCTCTAGTTCCAAACACGTCAATAGCTCACGCAGCAGGACCTTAAGTAGCGCGCATCCCAACGTGCTGTCCCCGCTGCCCGGCGACCGGCCGCCCAATCGGCGTGCCCCGCCGCCAGACTGACAGGCGCGCCGCGCTCTGCGCGACGGGGGCGGGCGGGTCTCGCCCCGCCCCCGCCAGGCGGGAGGAGGGCGGAGGCGGGAAGAGTGGGCGGGGCAGCGTGCATGGATACGCCCACTCCCGCCCCGCCGCGCCCCCAGCGCCGCGGCCCGCTTCTTAACACTTCGTTTTGATGGGCAGCAGCTTTGACCAGTGAGAAGGCGGGTCCCCGGCGGCAGCGGCGCCCAGTGGCCGGCGCTGGGGCGGAGCGCGCGCAGGGGGCGGGCTCTGCGGCGGGTGGGGGCCGGGGGCGGGCCGCCGGGAGGCGGGGGCGGTGGCCGAGCAGGCCGGGGGAGGCGGCGGTGGGCGCGACGTCGGCGGCGGCGGCGGCGGCGAGCAGCGGCAGCTGCAAGTTGGGCTGCAGGGGCAGCGCATACACTACAATGGCTGCTGGAAAGAGGCGTAAGGAAACAATTTCCAGGCCCGCCGCGTCCAGCCCGAAATATGAGAAAAAAATTATTAGAAATTCCGCGGGCGGTGTAAAGGCGGCGGACGGGCCGGAGGGAGGATGTTAAAGCCCCGCGGTGAGTTCTCCCGGGGTCCGGGGCGGCGGAGAGGCGTTTAGCGGGAGAAATATCAGGGTTATTTAAATTATGGGACGAGCCGAGGGGGCAGAGGAGCGGCGGCGGCGGTAGGAGGAGGAAAAGTTTGTGCTGCTCCCAGCCCCTGCTCGGGACCCCAGGGCGAAAAATAATAATAAAAATAAAAGAAAATCATGGAGTGGGGCTGCGAGGACGCCCAGAGCCGCTCTGACAGGGCAGGGGGCGATGCGGCTGGGGACCCAAAGGTGAGGTCGGTGGGAAAGGAAAAAAGAAAAACGTTTATCCAGGGTTTGGAAAGTTTGAAAAGTTTTCCTCCTCCTCGTCCTCCTCCTCCTCCACCACCTCCTCCTCCTCCTCCTCCTCTCTGGTGCTGTGAATATTGTGACAGCGGCAGCGGCGGCAGCGAGAGCGGAAGACATTAGAGACCCGAAAAATAAGGGAAAAATTAATATAAATTCAGTTTTGAGAGTAAACTCTCCGCATTTTCCACCAAAACATCCTGGAGGAAGGTCGCTTCCCAAAGGGCCTGGCGAAAACCCGCGGTCGGCAATATTTGGGGGGCACTTGGAGTGACTTGGGGTAACTTTGCCCCTTTTTCAAAAGAGGTTTTTCTTTTCGGGAGAAATGAATTTGTTTTTGCCCTTTCCTCAGGTGGGCGAACCGGGGTCGGGGTGCGGGGTCTGCGGGGAGGTGTGAGCCCGGGGTGAGTGGCTGCGAGGGGGGAGGGGAGGGGGTGCTAAATGAAAGCAGGAGATCGGCACCGAGCAGGGACAGCTTGTTGTCAGTATCATAAACAACCAAAATGGAGGGAGAACTCAGGCATATAACCAAATAAAAATTTTAAAAAAATCGCAAAAAATCCCTAAAAATCCGGGATGCTCCCCCTTTTCTCGCTAAAGGTAAAAGTGTGAACCGCCTTTCCCCTGAAGTCCATTTTGACTTTGCAGAGACCAAGGAGTTAATATTTATTTATTTTTTAAAACTTTCGAAGAGCAAAAGCCTTTTATAACTCAACCGACAATGAGAAAACGTGAAAATCCGATGCTAGAGAAGCGGGGGGAGGGAGGGGGAGGTGGTGGTGCAGAAACTGCCTGACTTATTGGTAATGTGGACTGATCTGAGATAAGATAAACACTCTATTTGCTATTTTATAACTCCTTTTTAATGATCTTTGCGAGGTTTGGGCTTTTTTTTTTTTTTTTTTTTTTTTTTTTTTTTTTTTTTAGTGGAAAGAAAGTGATGCCATTTTCTTAATAGAGTTAATATGTGTGATTGGAAGTATAAACCTTTCCGGCTTTAGGTCGCATTTTCGTCGCGTTTGTGCTGCAGGTTTTGTTAGTGGCTCCCTCCTTTCTTCAGACTGGGCTCTGGAGAAGAGGCGTAGAGAGGTGACACCGCGCAGGGCGCCTGGAGTGCGATGCTCGCTACCTTTTGGGGAGGGGTGGGGAGCTGCGTGGCTTCTGCCTTCCTGACACGTTTGCTTCACCTGTTCCTGCTCACCAAGGAATGTCAGGCTGAGGTTTTCTGGCTTTATCTGTGTACAAGGATGGTGCCTCTTGCATCACATTGATGCTGATGGCAAAGTGCTGCTGATGTTGGGTCCACGTGGGATATGGGACCGAGCAGGGCATTTTAAAGGGACAGCTTCTCTTTTCTTAGGGTGTTCATCCCCTGCACAGACTCCTGACCAGGGATCTCTTCAGAGGTGCGGGGAGGGTGTGGCCACGACGGAAGAGCCTTCTCTTTCCATGACTCAAGGGCTCCCACCTTGAGGAGTGCTGGAGGGAGAGGAGGGATAAACAAGCCGAGCTCAAGGTGGAGAGCTGTGTGCCTTAGTTTGTGTCCCAGCTGCTTTTTGTGCTGCAAGCCCTCCCAGGTGCTTTTCACGTTACTTGGCTTTGCTTTGGAAGCTGATCTGGAGAGGAACTGTGGAAAAATGAAATGGAAGTAGTTGAAGTTGTGTGGTGGAATGGCATATGCCCTTATTGACCAGTCATGGATTCTGTGCAGTGAGATCAAAGAGCTGCGTGTGTCCATAATAAGATTTTACAGCCATTTTGTAAAATACCTAATGATCGATTTGGCCTCAAGTGCATTGAAGACTTGTAGTCGGAGATTTCAGAGTGGCCGAGATGCTTGCCCAGGACTGGCAGTCCGCGTCTGGGGGTTCACGCCCCAAGACCATGGAAAACACGACCTACGTACTCATTTCTAAAGTCCAGCGGATGCATGTGCTATAATTTCTTGCCTTTAGGATGAAATATTTTAAAATCCTGAGACCTGTCACTGTGCATCTTTGGCATTTATTTGTGTTATTTTAACAGGAAATGTTTATTCATTGTAAACAACTATTGGCTGTCTTACGTTTTGTGTATCTGTAGTGTTTTCAAAATTTAAAATGTGCTGTATGCGTTGCTAGCTGTTCAATGTTGGGATCAAGGTTAACCTGGAATGGAAATTACTTGTGTTACTTTTCACAGGTATATGGTGTTTCTGAAATAAGCCCCTATTTTCCTTTTTTATGATTTAAAGAAATAGATTAAAGTTAGAGCTAAATTGTCAGGCTTTTTACATGGGATGGAGAGTGTTCTTTCGCCATGCTGTATAAGCACATTTTATAGTCTGTGATGTAGTAACTTGTGTTTATAATTGAGCTCTTCTCCTTGCCTTTTTGTAAATATCTCCATAACAACATTACATCCGAAGTAGTGGAGTACATCCTCTTGTGGCTCCTCATTTTGGAAACAATTATAACTCTCTAAGAATTCATTTTTAAAAATAATGTCATGAACCACTGTTAAATCAGAGCTGATTAGAAGGAGATTAAGCTCTTAATTGAGAAGACTAATACTCCTCACATAATCTTCTGTCCAGAGGTTTCAGAATGCCACCAGTACTTGCAGAACCTTTGAGTTTTATCTTACATTTTCATTGTTTCGCGTCTCAAGACAATTTTACTGGCTACAGTCAAAATTATGTTTTGTGTTTCAAGTAAACAAGACTTTTAGATCTTGAGCAGTTGCCGCTTTGACAGACCTGATGCTGATATCAATAATTCAGAGTCCGTCAAGTGAAGGGAGAGCATATTTCCTTCAGTCATAGTAGATCATTGAGTGATGTAGGTTGTTGAGATGCTTCAAGCTATGATTGGTTTGATGTCACCCTAAAATAGAAAGACTGATACTGTGATTTTTTGTTTGTTTGTCACGTAGTGTGATGTGAAATTTCATGTTTGGGTTTTACAGGACTAACTATTGTCTAAATTAGAAAATGTTCTCAGATCGGAAAAATATAAAATCTGTAATTCCTTAGAGAGTCCAGTTTAGGTAAGGTACAACACAATAGCTAACTTGAATTGTTCGTATGAAGGGTCTTTGATGCCTTAGAAATACTAACTGTTGGACCACCTTTGTTTGAAGCTACTATTGAATTACACCAATAATCTAGGGATATGGTATAATCCAAACTTTTATTTAAGTTAGGATTAGAGAAACCTCATAGAGATTCTTATATAAAATTTATGTGCTTAATTTTGCTATTCAAAATTCTATAAGAAATTTAGTGGTTTGCAAGTGTGAGTATTACTGATAATATTCTATGTCAGTATATTCATCATAACCAAAATATTTTAATAAGCAAGCATTTTATGCCTAAATTTATTAGTGAATTTGCTTTTAACAGTGTAGTTTAACATTTTTAATGATACTTTGTGTGTTTTAATAGCAATAAAATGTGATTATTTTCATTTTTAAAATAATCCTGGCTGTTGCTGG
>PVKN010017701.1:0-17186 GCA_004027915.1 Capromys pilorides
CAAAGAAACCTGCAGCGCTTGAGACTAACTTCTCTGCCTTTCTCTCCTGTGCTTTGCAGAAAATAATGATGATGTTCACTACATCAATTTGTTCCTTAAAGTCACAGAGTGACCCAAAGAGCACTTGCTTTATAATTTAGATTCCTTCACCTAACATTTGGACTTATTTTTATGGCAGAGTATCTGAAGAGATTTTTTTCTTTTTCTGAGTTTGAAAAGAAATTTAGGGCTATTTCCAATGTCACCGTATTAAAATAGAAGCTGAAAGTGCTTCGAAGTGGTGCCAAAAGCAGTGAATTTTCCATTTATTGAAGCTTTTTTCCAGCATGAGCCAATATCGCCTCTTTTCCCCTTTGCCACGCTATGGGATAAAAGTCCTCTTTCCAGATGTGTTTACCTCAGCCCACTGGAGCTTACAGCACAGTATCAGGCAGGGAGCCCTTCACGGGGACGTGTGTCAGCTTTGAATTGAGGACGACTACCAGCAAAAGACATGGCCTCCACTGAGACGTCACCGCTGACCTGATATGCTATGTTTATCCCAGAAATCTCTATGGAATAGGGTGCAAGAGGTAGACTAAACCCACAAGCCTTCTTTTCACCTTGAATCCCAGCCTCCATATTGCCAGAACTCTATTCTCACCTACTACTCGGACTCACTTAAGATTGATCTGGGGCCATGGATGAATCACTTCTTTGGGTTCTTCTCCATATAATTAGTTCACAATACGATATGCACTGTGCTACTGAGCCCTCATATTTGATAATCATTATGTTCTCTAAACTGCTTTCTCTGCTTCCTACTAATACCAAGGCTTTCATGAGTGGGAATTCAATAAAGGTCAAGAGGAGAGCAGGGGATGGAGAACCCCAGGAAGACTCATCAACCAGATCCTAAAACATGCAAATTGACCCACAATCTTGCTAGTATTAAATGACATATTTGAAACAAAAATGAGATAAAACACACTGTGGGGCTTATGTTCCTCCAGTGCAGATGGATTCTAAAGCTACTCAGCTGTAGTATAAGGCTAATGCCTCCCATTGGTGAAAATGCTCCTATGGCTTTTCATTTCCATGACTTCCATGTTTCAAAAAGGGTTGCGTGCAACCTCACTTGGCCCTGAAACAAATCTGACTAGTTTCCTTTCAGCAATGTGGTGCTTGCATCAACAAAGGTCTTGTTGACGCCAGGAGCAGCCCTTTCTATCAACTTGATGTTACAATCAGGACAACAATGATTATGAAAGATGACGACACTATCATGCTGCTGCCACATAGCGACTTTTAGCGAACTCACAGTTGTTCACATCTTGGCAAAGAGATGCCCCAGAATGACACAGAATCACACACACACACACACACACACACACACACACACAGAGCTCATTAAAATCATAAGTTTTAGCATAGAATCTTGATACTTCTGAGGTATAATCAGCTCTTTCTCCTTTGAGCTTCGAAATGACTATTATAGGTAAAGGAAGATGACATCTTTTGTTGTGTTGGGCTATGAAGCACACAAGAGCCATTCTTTTTATTACTTATGCATCAGTTATTTTGAGACAAGTCAACCATTGCTATTGTCTCCTATCATTTTGCAAGAATAATCTCTGATTTTATCCTCCTGCTCTGCCAACAGCTCGAGCTGCTCGCAAATGATGTAGTTGAAGAAATGCAAGAGCATGCCTTGACACAAGGAGCTGACACAATTGTTAGTGATTGCATAGAGATATAGGGACAGGTACCAAAGTATGCTCACAGGAAGCTATGCTTTAACAACAGAAAATGAATGGGAAAGATGCCATTTTCTACAGGAGCTTTAAAAATCAACTTCTGCAGGTTTTCAGTGGTGAAATATGTCTATTCAGCACAATTCTTTTATCTTTCTCATTAACGGGAAATATTTTGATGATTTTCTGTGTCCATAGCTCACATCACAGCCAAACATGCCTGAGCTATGAGACATGTTTGCCCCACCCCCAAGCAGTAGGATGGCAGATTTTTTCCCGCCCCGTCCCCCATATCTGAAGCTCAACATTCGATTCTCCTGACTGCAGGTTCTCCAACTCTGTCACTTAGTTTCTGCAGCATAAAATGTTCCACTGCTAAGGATGTCACAAGAAAGACAGAACAAGGCAGGTGCACAGGAAAGGTGGCTGGTTCTCTCAGTGCTCCTTGTTAATATGTCTTCCTTCACTTGTCATCAGCCACCTGTGACTGCAAGAGGAAAATAAAGGACCATGCCCTTTACAACACAGCCTCATTAGCCAGCCTCCTGTCCTTATGCCCAAGCAGGCATCTGGCACCAAAGTGTTGCAAACTCTGCCCAAAGAGAAGGCTGTACATAGGTGCAGTATCTTCCCCCTGTAAAGACATGAAACATCTGGTAAGTCTGCATGGGCACCACAAGAGGGCCTCAAACTTGAGGATTGTCCTCATTTGCATGCTCTATCACAGAAATTAGGATTTAGCAGAATACAGTGGTATAGTCTGTTTCCTTGGACAATTACAAGTGAATAAAATGAGGAGTGCCTCCCTAAATTTCAGAGGTAATTTATTTAAGTCACGTGAATAAGTTTCCATCGGAAGCCACCATGGCATGGAGTGCCCCTGGGCCAGCTGAGCACAGTGGTTTTCCTGGCTGGAGCACAGAGGTTTCCTGCTTTGCAGCTATCGGAGCGGTGCGTGCTGTCTCAGCAGTTTTACGACTCAGAGGCAGTTGATGATCTCTTCACACGGTCTGCACACTGAGGAGATTTTCTTTTGAAACTGAGAAGGAAAAACACTTGGTGAACTTCCCCAACACAGACAATGTCCCTCCCGTCAAATAATGATTGCAGTATCAGTGCTCAGGAAACTTTTCAACATATCACAAGGACAGAAGTGCTCCTGTATCTGCTTCAAAATAGCCCAGGGTAATCCATGGTTTCTCTGAAGGTTATCAAAGAAGCCATTCCAAGAGGAGAGACTACCAGCATTGTTGTCTTTCCAGTACTATGAGCTCATATGTACATGCATGTGTGACTGTGGGTATGTATGTATGTGAGCATCCACATGTGGTCCCTCTGCATGTGTTTTGCACACTTGTGCATGTGTGTGTATCTTGGTAAACAGGTACATATGTGTGCCATCATGTATATGTGTATATATGTCTGTGATGTGTTTTGAGTGCTCATACATTTACATATGTGTGTACATGTGAGCATGTATATATGTGTTTTGTGGAGGAGAAGGCTAAGTACTTTGAGGATCAGAGGAAAAAAACTAAGATCCATGAAGACAAGGGCTGTGGTTTGTTTGGTAAGGTGCCTCAGGTGCAGGTGTTGAGGAGCCGTCAGTAAATGGTTGAGAAATGAACGAATAGTAGAGACATAGGTGACAGAGTCGTAAACCAAACCAGAGTAAGATTCTCATTTGCTGAGGCCTGATGAGGCTTCTGCTCATTTGGAACTTGAGCAGGAAAGAGAGACCCATTCCCACCCTATAGATTCCACACACTGCTACCCTTGTGTGTCATGTTGGAGCTGACTACAAATTGAGGCAAAGTCCATGAAAATCCATCTCTTTTCCAGTCTCTCACATTGGTGGGAAGAAAGTCAAAAAGAAATTGGAAATGAATGATGTGAGACATTAAAAGATTGAGCCAAAATCCACTTCAGTGTAAGTGTCTAATCCAAATTAAATTCCAGCTGCAGTGCAGTATGTGTGGCCCCATTTAAAACAAACTTAACGTAAAGTACATTAACTTACATCAGCAGTAAATTAATGAGTAGCCATTTGCATGATAATTTTTCTTCTCTTTTAGAACTTTCATTCATTCATTTATTCCACCAACATTCCTGGACACTTGCCAGCCACACAATAATTAAAATGCAGATCTCAAGATAGAGAGGGAGAGAGAGACAAGCACCCCAGCATCACTTTGTCACAGTAAGATGAGGCTCCTATAGTAGCTGTATTAAATTAATGTCAGGGGATCAAGAAGACTCGGCACAGTGGCCAGGATCGGGGAAACGGAGGTGGACATGGCCTGGCAGGCTGACCAGTCAGGATGCATGAGGTTTTGGCACAGTAGAAAGGACTTCCCAGAATCCAAAGCTAAAAAGGCAGAGTTGAATTTCATGATGCAGAGTCCACCGTGAATGGACTCAGAGTCTAGTCCTGGACAACTTTGTCTTGTGCACAAGCACAGCCAAGAGCAGAGGCAAACTGCCAGAACAGAGGTGGACCTTGTGGAGGCTCCAGTTGTTGTTCAGCCTTGCCTGACATGATGTCCTCAGCCTAGAAGAAGATATTCTGTCAGTGATGACAGGATGGGCTTAGTCCTGATGTGCAACACTTCTACCCTCAGCCTGCTGGATTCAACATGAGTCCCAACTCTGTGCATCCAAGAAGCGATGACCACTCCACTCAATGGAAAGGAGAAAACACAGTTGGTCAGTAGTTGTCATTCCTGCTTCCCCCTATCAGGAGAGGCCAGGGTGCAAGACCATGGGGCAGATCCTTGACATGAGGTAGTCTGGAGAATCTTTTAGCTGAGAGAAGAAGGTGTTTATGAGGCTGAGGAGCCCAGATTTCCTACAGCCTCCACCAGTTACCCAAGGAACGTCTACTATGTTAGTGTGAGGTCACCCAAGACAGCACTGCCATGCCTGGTGAGATCAGTCAGTGTTCAATCTCTGGGGATGAAAGATGAATCCCTCAACAATCAAGGTTCACCCACCAGAGAAGATAAAACTATATGTAGAGAATACTCTGATTTCATTATCTATTTTTTAATTTAATAATATTTGGACAAGAGACAGCTTATGATCACTTGATTCATCTTCTGAGAAGTTTTAGTATGTATTAAAGATGTATCCACCAGTAGCCAATACATTTGAGAGAAGAGATTTCAAAGATTCTTGGGTTTTTATAACCTTGTCTTGAATGCTCATGCAGAATAATTGAGGAGCTTGTTTCCTCCCATCCACACATTCCCACCCTCTCTCTCCACCGTCAACCAAGGAAGAAGACACTATAATGATATCACAAGGAGCATTTCTTCAAGACCTAGGAAGAAGCAATTCAACTGGAAGCTGCAACCTTGCCCCCAAGACCATAGCTGTTGTTCAGTCTTGTCTGGGGAAGAGGATCTTTTCTATTCAGAGTCCCAATTCCTGGTGGGTAAGGAGCAGTGAGTTGTACTGAGAAGCAAGTGGCTGCCTTGGAGCCCTGCAAAGAAATGAGGATGGTGGCACCACAGAGACATGGACCAGAAAACAAGTGGCACCTTGGTGGTCCCCGGCTGAGCATCATCATTCAGAGATCCTCAGCACTACTAACTTTCTGACAGTTTAAGCCCTGGGAATTGGTGCTGAGAGTTTTAACAGTGATATTTGTTCTCATTGGACCACATGGACCAACTGACTCCATTAAAATTAAGACTCAGTTTGTACAAATTTGCACTGGATGCATAATAAAGACTTCGAGAGATTGTGTACTTGTGCCTCTGTCTTTCAAGGAAAGGGTGTTTCACTTGTGTATTCATTGACTCAAAATATGTGTTTGGAGCATCAGGCATGCTGAACCCCAGACAGGAAGGCACAGGGGAACACTGCACAACTTGGCGGTAACCAGTCTCAGCCTCTCCTGGTGAGGAGCACTGCCAGTGCCTTATCCCCAGCACATGACGGGGATCCACCCAGATGCTTCCTGTGACGTCATTACAGTGTCTTCTTCTTCTTCAGCCCAGAGATGGCCTCTGGATGCTTTTCAGATTCATCCACTTATGCTACCTCTTCTCTGAGTGACTCCAACCAAAATTATTCACATAAACTCTGGACTCTGCCAGGTTCTGGCTCCATAGACAGTACCTCCCAACCAACAAAGCTCACGGTCACCTTCCATGGCATGTACAAGTCTGTCCCCTCTGGATCTTATGAAGATCTAGGTGTCCCAGATGCTTGAGTGTCCACTACAAACACAAAAGCACTGTCCACTGCATCAGTACATCTTCCATCTTTTTCTTTTTTGCTTCTAGTGCTCTAGTAAAGAGAAAACGAGCAAATTACTCATACTCGAACCTCCCCGCTTTGAGGCTTACCCTCCCATCTGCATGATACTTTCTGTTTTGTGACTTCTAGACTCAGGTCATTTCTGTAAAGCAGATGCCTTCCATGTAACTTTATAGCTTGTCAGTGTGTAAAGCCTCCCTGGGGGCTTTTGCTACCACACAGCCCACCCGCGTGAAACTGTGAGCTCGTCTCTTTTGCATGCTCTATGTTCCCTCTTGATTGTCCACTTGTTTAACCCCTGATTTGAGAGCCAGCTCAGATGCACTTCTCTGGTGATGCCAGTTTGCATTTCTCCCACAGAGATAACTAATCCACTACTTGCACCTTGGGACACCAGGAACTTTTATAGCACTTGCATAGTCCATATTGTGGTTTATCCACTTCTTACCTTTTCTAATCCAGAATTTCTTAGGACATGACCTGTATCTCAGTGAGAGCCAATGTGAGATGCAGTGGTGCTTGGCACACAGGAAGCATGAGAGAAGGTGTGAGCACTTGACACCCAGGAGCCTGTGCAAGGAAAAAACCATTTCCCAAAGTTCTACACATAAACGTGCTCTGTCCACCCGCAATTCACACTCCTGTCTCTCCCGCCTCCAAGCACCTAAATTATTGAAGAGGTATTCCTTCTCTAGCACTCAAATATTCTATTACAATCACAAAGGATTTTTAAAAAAGGCTGAAATTCCAAAAACAAGCAAAATTGGCTTTGAGTCATCAATCTGTCTTTCACAGGGATGGTGACATCAGCCAGGTCTCCTAACAAATAAAGACCACAGCTTCCTTCCTCTGTCCTGAGGATTCCAGCAATGCCTGCCATTAAAGAATATTCAGAGTAGCATCTGTAACTATCAGAGGTTCCCTTCGATTTCCTGTAATCAACATATCCCTGGATTCACTCCGCCCACACGTATTATGTATTCACCTCTTTAATGCTGGGTTCACGCCACATTTGAAACATGCTCCAGCTCCTGAGAATTCCTGCAGGAATTTCGCAGTCCATCATCAGACCTGATGCCCTCTCTGCATGGATCTGTGAGCGATGCCCTAATTCTTAAAATCTAATGGGGTGCTTTCTCCGTGATGCTGCTGCCTGACAAAACTGTCTTCCTCCTGAAGCTTTGGGACTGCAGACAGTGAATGACAATTTCATGAAAGAGTTTTAAACAAGTCTAAAACCCCAACCATCCATCCACTGGTGACAGAGGCCATGTAGGCAAGCTGTCCCTAATTACTGACATGTCCTGCACCTTTGCAGGCAAGGCTACCTGCCACGTTGTGACCGCTGCTGTTTCTACCAGTCTTGGGGCTCCAAGACTCTCCCTTCTATGCCATGCAGAAGTAGAAAGGCAAATATTTTCTTTACAAAGTTGAATTGAATTTTTAAGTCACACTGTTTGGCAGCTCCGTGTTCTCAAGCTGTTCAGTGCTTCTTGGCTGCATCTTTGACATGTAAATTAAACTAACGTTTCTGCTCCAGCTATTTTTTTTTGTGGCCCGCAAAGTGACTGCTTTATGAAAGTTAGTCCTACGCCAGAACTTAAAATGTCTTCAACATTTTATTCTTTGGTTGCAGGAATAATAATTTTTTTCAAAGAAGCTACCTCATTTACCAGATAACATTTTCTCTCCCTCTAGCAATTAGCTAAGGACTGCTGTCCTATATTTTACAACAGTGGCTCTGAAGGCAGTTTGCTACTTGGCTGCGCTGGATGCGCTTGTGTGAGGGAAAGATGCTGAGTATGAAAAAATAGACATCGCTTATGTTTGGGATTGGGATGTCCTAGAGCATGCTCCTGCGTGAGAAAGCACAGGTCTCCGATGTCATTAGACAGCCATCAGGCTACCTCGATAGCAGCAAAATGCCCAATTATAGCAAATGAACCAGGTCATCTGCTTTGCCAGGTAATTGTGACACATGAAAAATAAAATCCAAATTCTTTTTAAAATAGCATTAAATAGAGGCAGGAGTGCAGAGCTATGAGATTTTGGAATTAGATGCAATAGTTTCCAAATTAGCTGTAGTACTTCATCGAATGAGTTCACTTCTGAGCCCCAATTTCTTCATTGATAAAATTCTCATAGAATTAGATTAAATTGGGAGTTGTTCATGCATCTTATACTCTGCTGCATTGATCCTTCTGTTATTTTTACCGGTAGAGCATAGTTTTATCACAGTGTCTTTGCACTATCATTTCATGTCATGGATGGCATTGCATCTGCCTTGTCTTTGTTACCCAGAATTATTTATGCCGTTCTAGCTCTCTTCAGGTTTCAAATGAATTTTAGGATTGTTTACTCTAATTCTATGAAGTATGATATTGGCATTTGGATAGCGGTTGCAAAAAAATCTGTGTAATAGTTTTGGGAGTATGGATATTTTCACCATGTTGGTTGTTGTCTTTCAAAAACAAGGCCCAAACACTTAGAACAAAAGTAGCCTCTTTAATAAATGGTGCTGGAAGGGTCAGCTAGACAGCTCAGCAGACTGAAGTGCCTACTTTGGCAGAACATAGTGTCCAGGGTTTGATCTCCACCTTGCCTGCCATGCCAACCCCACCCCTGGGCACACTGAGAAGGACGTGGTGATACGCACTGTAATCCCAGAATTTAGGAGGCTGAAAATAAGAGAATAACTATGAGTTCAATCTATGTAATGAGACCCTGTACACCCTGTAATCTTGTTCTAAATTCATAGAAAAAAATAAATAAATGCATGCATACATACATACATACATACATACATACATAAAAAAAATAAATAAAATAGATGGTTGGATGGTCTGGAAAAACTGGCTTTCCACATGCTGAAGACTAAAACCATGCCTGAATCTCTCACCATGCCTGATACTAAAATCAGCATGGATCAAAGACCTGAGTAGTAAAACAGAAGTACTAAACAACCTGGAAGAGAGAATAGGCAGCAATGCAGGAAAAGATTTTATGAACGAAATCTCTATTGCAAGGTAAATATTACAGAGTCAACAACTGAGATCTCATCTTATTAAAAGCTTTTGCACAGCATACAAAATCATCAGCAAAGTAAAGCAGTAACCCATAGTATGGAAAAAATTGTCAGCTATTCTTCATATAAAGGAATAATATCTCAAATATATGGAGATTTTAAAAAATCATACCTCCCAAATTTAAAGACCCAATCAAAGAAAAAACAAAAACTAAACCAAAAGATAGACATCTTAAATGAATACTCATTTTTCAGATGAAAAATTACAAACAGAAAATAAACATATACCAAAAAACCCTTCAACATCACTGGTTAAAAACATGCAAATTAGGGCCAGCCAAATAGCTCAATGGATTCCAGCACCTGCAAGCAGGTAGGGGCCAGGGGTTTGATCCCTGGGCCTGCCATGCCGCCCCACCCCCAGGGAGCACTGAGACACAAATGAGATTGGGCGTGGTGGTGCACTACTGTAATCTCAGCTCTTGGGAGGCTGTAAACAGGCAGATCACTATGAGTCTGATCTAGTAGTAGGACCTTGAACACCTGTAGACCCTTCCCTACAATACAAAAAAAAAAAAAAAGACATGCAAATTAAAACAATAATGCTAAGATTCAGTCTCACACCTGGAAGAATAACTATTATAAAGAAATCAACAAATAGCAAGTGCTGGCAGCCCATGGGGATAAAGGAACACTTCTCTGCTGTGGTGAGAGTGTAGACGTGCAACCACTGTGAAAATCAGTGTGGAGGGTCCTCCAAAACTAGGGCTTGAGGTCCCATTGCACCCAGATAGTTCCTTCTTGGTATTTTCCCAAAACAATTAGAAGCATCATACCTCAATATAGGCACACCACATTTATAGCAGCACAGATTCTAATAGCTCAATCTTGGAAGCAAGTAAAATGTCCATCAACGGACGAATGGATAAAGACACTGTGTGTTTTATACAATGGAGCGCTACTCAGTATAAGAAGTAATCTTGAGACATTTCTAGGTAAATGGATGCATCTTGAGACCATATGTTTACATGAAATAAATTGAGTACACATGTAAAAGTCACATTGTTTCTTTGGTATGAGAAACTGAAGTTTAATTGAGGAGCAAAATATATAATAAATATTGTGGAATAGGAAGACAATGTCCAAAGGTTAAGGGGAAAGGGAAGGGGAGGGAAAGGGAAAGAGAAAAGGAAAAAAGGAAAAAAGAAAACAAAGCTTTTGTAAGTAAGGGTAAGAGGGGTTTTAAGGAAGGGGAATGGGAAAAAAAACAAGATACATCATTTACACACACAAATTCAATATGATGAATATGATCAATATGTATATCTAAAATGTATCAATAAACTGAGATAATTTGAAAAACAGCAGAAGAAAAAATTAATTTGTTTAGTTGATACGAAATATCTTGAGCACGTTAACACGGCTTCTTCTCTTACCATTTCTAATTACATTTTTAATCACTGTGAATAGAAATTTAAACATGAGGGAGTTGGGTACTGAGCCAGACGTGCCTGCTTACCTTCTTTCATTCTCTACTGGCACTTTGCAGATTAACCTACTGACATAAAGAACATGCATACATTTTCCCTCCAACATTTTCCCTTGCAAAATTCATAACAGTGGAACAAGTATACCCCAGCATTAGAGTTTCCAAATTTATTTTTGCTTCACACATTCACAGAGGCACACAATTATACTAAAAAGTATTTGACATTATTAAATTGAATAAATGGCACATATCTGCACAGAAGAAGGTATATGCATGACTATCTTCTATTTTCTTCTTGGAACATCGAATTTTGAATACTTGTTTTCTGAAAACTAAGTCATCATTTCCTAAAGCATTGATTGAGTTTTGAGAGCATACTCTGCAGTCATATGGTACTGTAAAATAAATACCAGTAGGTAGGCAGGTGCCACAAAGTGAAGTCCTTGTCCTTGCCCTGTGTCACAGTGCAGGCTACCATCATATCCCCCTACTGTTTAGATTTATCTTTGCCACCTACAGGTTCTCTCTTTCTATAACATTCTATAATTAATTTAAAGCAGAGGTATTGATTTAGGAAAAGGAAAACAATGATTTTTTTGCTGATATTTATTTTAAAAGAATGGAAAATAGTTGATAAATACTTAACATACTAATAAAAATCAGCAAAATGTTTCTCTCCTTAGGTAGCTGGTAATGTTCTTAGGAGCCATCATAATGAGAATTTTTCAGTGTTAGCCATGAGACATTTCTGTGTATACAAGAACATACACTCAAACCAACATACAGATTGTTCTACCAAAAAGAAAGCACCAGCATTCTTATCCAGCCACAGACTGTGGGGGTTGGTGGATGCCTGCTAAGGCCCTAGGCCTTCAGAATATGAAACATCCTTAATCTCATTTGTATTCTTTGAATTCTAGCCTAATATTTTCTCATTATTCTATTGGGATATTTCCATCCTGTTCTTCTTTGACATTCTATATGAGCATATTATTAGGTAGTCCAAATGTTCAGAATAGTGCACAAAAAAATTCTACATCCTGAATTGTCACAAATTATACAAATCTATGAGGTCAACAGTCAGACTAAGGAACAGTCCCTACAATGCTAGCCAAATATCCTCAAGTCTATTGTAAGTCCGTATACTGTGCCTCTACCAAGACAAACTGTACCTTCATGGTGACAACGTTGGAGACTATCTAGATTTATTTCTGACAGTCAGAACTATATCTGTGAATTTTGCCCATGCCACTGTACATAGTTTCCATTCACCCAGGTGCATTCTACTCACTGGTCTGCTGAAATCCTTCCACTGTTTATAGCACCTGTGTTGCTCTTAATCCATATGGTATGGTTTTCTTGACTAACATTTAATATAAAATGTATAAGTGATGTATAGGATTTTAATCAGTAGGCTTACAGGATCAAAATTAACTGAGTCCAAGGGGCCACTTGTGAGATTAGAGAAAATCCAAATGGCCATTCTCAGGCTGCAGACCCAGAGGACCAGCAGCTGTCTATGGGTGAAAGTCTGGACATTCTCTGCAGAGTTGTAAGTGCAAATTTGTGCTAGCTGAAAAGTCTGCACCAGAAGACTAAAGAACTGTGTCTGAAGGCCATGATGAAGACTGGAGATCCTTCAAAGAGAAGAGAAACACTTCCTTGTTTTTCCTTTCCTACACTGCCCAAGTCACAGGCCTGTGTGGGAATAGCTGGCTTAAATGAGATCTCCAGTCCTAGTTTTTGAGGAAACTCCATGCTGATTTCCACAATGGTTGTACCAGCCCGCATGTCCACGAACAGTGGACAAAGATTCTTCTTTTCCCACAGCCTCTCCAGCATTTATTATTAGTTGACTTCATGACGTTAGCCATTCTTTCTGGTGCAAGATGGCATCTCAGCATTGTTTTAATTTCCATCGCTTGAAGGACCAATGATGTTGAACATTTTTTCATATATTTATTTGTCATTTGTATGTCTTCCTTTGGGAAGTGTATACTCATCTTAGATGCCTATTCTTAAATTGGGTCTTTGAATTTTGGAGGCCTGAATTTTTAAAAATTCTTTACATGTTTTAGATAGAAGTCCTTTGTCTGATAAACAGTCTGCTGTAATTGCTTTCCACTTTGTGGTTTCTCAGAGATCAAAAAGGATTTCAGAAAATAGAAAGATATTATTTGCTGCTGGATAGGAAGAACCAACATTATGAAAATGCCCATACTCCAAAAACTGTTATACAGATTCAACGAATTTTTAATTAAAATATCATTAGTATTCTTCACAGATCTAGAAAACACATGCCTAAAATTAATTTGAAACCAGAAGAAAAAGGAAGTAACAAAAGCAACCCTGGAGAACAAAGGAAAGGTAGTACACATCACAGTCCCTGACCTGAAATTATACTACTAAGCTACTGAGATAAAATCAGCATGGTACTGACAAAAAAAAAAAAAAAAATCCCAAACCTGATGATCAGTGGATTAGAATAAGTAAACACAACTATAAGTACACTCCACCATCTTACTTTTGACAAAGAGGCCAAACACGTTCACTGGAAGAAAGCTAGCCTCCTTAATAAATGATGTTGGAAAAAATGGCTTTCCACATGCCCAAGCCTTAAAATAGACCCATGTCTATCACCATGCACAAAACTAAAGTAAAAATGGATCAAAGATTTACATATTAAAACTGAAATGCTAAGACTTCTGAAAAAGAAAGTAGGTAAAAACCTTAAGGACTTAGGAGTAGTTAAAGAGTTCATAAGCAAAAATCAAACTGCATGGGGTATGCTTCAAAGAATCCACAATTGGTATCTCATCTTTTTGAAAAGTTTCTGCACAGCAGAAGTTTTTTAGTTTTTATTACTATACATTTGTTTACTTCATAAACACTGTGAAACTTCAAACAGAAAGTAGCCTAAAGTTTGGTAGAGTTGGGGAGTTGGTATATAGACATAACACATCTCAAATCAAATCATAATTTACCTACTGTAAAATACACTCATTTTAAATGCACAGTCTGATGAATTTTCTATCACCTTGCACAGGTCCCTAATTTCTTGGAGTCAGTGTTCCTAACCCATTCTGAGGACACAGTTCAGTCTCTTTTCTTTTAAAGTTCCAGAACACATAAATGAAATTATGTAGGATATACTCCTTGTGTCTGATTTCTTTTGATAACAATGTTGTCAAGACCCATCCATGCTCTCTTATAACTCAGTACTTTATTTTTATGGCTGAACAGTCCAAAATATTTTTGATCATTCTTGTGTTTGAAAATGCTGAGGTAATTTCCTCTTTTGCAATATTAAGAGTTAAACTGTCATGGACGTTAATGTGTAAGTCTTTTTTAAACATATATTTTCATTATTCTTGGGTAAGTGCCCAGGAGTGGTATTGTTGGATCAGGCAGTATGTATCTTTTTTTGACTCTATAAAGAACTGCCATTTTTCAAGTAGGTTATACAATTTCACACTCTCTGAATGAAGTATGAAGTTACCAGCTGTTTTGAATTCTCCCTTTGGTTGTTATAGTCATTAAAATAATTAGGTTTAGACTTTTTAGTAGATAGACAACTGTACCACATTGCATTTTTAATTCATATTTCCTCAAAACTACTGAATCTGTATATCATATTTTAATATATAGGACAATTATCCACATATCTTCCTTTAAAAAATAACTTCACTTTGCAAATATTGAGCTAGATTATTTTCTTAATTTAGGTTATCTTCTTATTCTATTGAAAAGTTATCTGTGTATGTATGCAAGTCTGTCATCAGCTGTGTGTTTGTTCTCAGCATGCATTTTATCTTTTCATGCTTTCAATTCTCTTTTTGCCAAAGAACAAAAGTTTTTACTTCAATGAAATCCAATTTATCAAACATTTGCATTTGTGATTAGGAAAACTTAACACAAGGTTCCCTCCTGTAGGCTTCCTTAGAAGGTTTATATTCCCATTCTTCCATACTTTGGGCTATTTTCTGTTTGAAGTCCCACAGTGTTTATGAAGTAAGAAATGGGCCAGAGATGAACCTGTTTCACCAATTATTCAATGCCCTTTGTATTTTAGAGCATATTTCTGAAACAGTGAGTGTCCAGATCGGTCGTCTCAGTCAGCGTGCTTGGGCTCCTATGAGCTCCAACCTGCCTGACATCTTCAACTTCTCCATTTGTCTGGACTCCTGAGACTTCCCTGGGACTGAAGGGGACTCCAGCATACATTCCTCAAGTCCTTTTGCCAGGAAATTTCCTTAAAAGCATAATGCCTGCAAATTCTAATTGCACTCACCTCCCTGAATTTTTTTCCCATCACTTTTTAAAATTGTCAGCTTTTAAAAATTACTTTTGAGAATTCATCACAAATTGTATTTTCCTTCATTCTTCTCCCAGAGATATACTCAGAGATATGTAGAACTTTACATTATATCCAGTGTAACTCTTCTTTCTTTCTTTCTTTCTTTTTTTTCTTCTCTTTTTTCTTTCTTTCTTTCTTTCTTTCTTTCTTTCTTCCTTTCTTTCTTTCTTTCTTTCTTACCTTCTTTCTTACTTACTGTCTTACTTTCTTTATATCATGGCCAGCTCAGCCTGCCTTGGGGACAGGGCTGGTGCAGCATGTGGTGCCAGGGATTGAGCTGCGGTCTCTATAGTTGCCTAAGCTTGCCTAAGCAAGCACTTTAGACCACTGAGCCATCTCTCTGGCCCGCCAGTGAAACTCTTATAGTCTTTTTACTTGATGTCCTCTTACACTTAGTTTAGAAAGTGTTCTATGGACTTCTGTATTCTGAGTATTTTTATTCAATTGTTAAATATGTGTAGTTCCATCCATCCAGTGGCTGTCAATTTCAATTGTTTTCTTCAATTTTAGATGTTCTGATATTTGGTAAAACTTTCCATTTTTCACATGTTCTTTGCATTTCTTATTTTTTTCTATTTCTTAATCATAGTTTTGTTAACGTCCTTGTCAGTTAGTGCAAATATTTTCATTATCCATTGGTCTGTTTCTGTTGTCTATTTTCCCTCTTCAATATTGCCTTGCTACCTTCTCAAGTCACTATTTCACTCCATGTAGCTATGAATTGTTTCCGTTTTGAGTAATGCCATCCTTTGCATGACAGGGCTTCTCTTTCCCTCACTGGTGTGCCAACGGTGTGGTTCATCACCTCCATTCAGCTAACAAAGGTGCTCTGCTGACGCTGGCTCTCCACCTGATTTGCCATGTACCTGTCAACTGATGTCCCCTTCATGGGTCCTAAATTCTAATGTTTATCATCTGAGAATGGTACATAGTTCATACTTACTAGAGTTCTGCACAAAGACTTACTTTGTAGCTGAGGGAAACTCAAGAATCTATCAGCTTTGTTGAAGGAAAATCTAGCCATTTTCTTCATGCCTGTTCTGTCTCTGCCCCTGGCTCTTTTGGTTTACTTATAGGTCACATAGCATGGAAAGAAAACCATATTCTCCACCTCTGCCCAGGTCCACAACTGGTTAATGCCCCAGGATAAACTTGCAGCAGAAGCTGGATCTTCTTACCAAGGATCTCCCATCATCTTGTTGCATTCAGCACAATGGTTTCTTTCTTTTCCCTCTGGTGTCTAACTGTTCACTGGGTAGCAGTTGTCCTCCATCAGCTCTTCCATCTCAGAGAACAATTACTTGTGTGTGGCTATACACTTACAATATTTCATTTATGGTTTGAGGCTCAGGTTCATTCTCTGGTATCTTCTCTTGCACAGAGATGAAAAATAACTTTCTATAGCCTACATCTTCCAATATTATTTCTTGTTTTGTTTTTAACATTTTATTACTTAGTCCACATAGAGTACACAAAAGCTCAAAATCCATATGTAAAATGAGACTTAGAATTTGAACAAAATCCACAGATACCAGTTTGCTCCCAGATTTCATGCTGAATAGCCATGCATTTCTTCCAATGACTTAAGAATTCTACCTCCACCTGTACTTTGGTTTAACTATTTCTCCAAGAACACGTGTGCAAAACTTGTTCTCCATTTCAGCAGGTCTGGGAAGTGGAATCTAATAAAATTAGGCTAGGAAGGCTCTCTCGCCATGAAAGGATAAATGTTATTACTGCACAGTGGGTTTATTATGAAAGGGTGTTAGGTCTCCTTCTCCCTCTCGCTTTCTGCCACAACACAAAAGCCTTCATCAGATGCTAAATCTAGATATTGTACTTCTCAACCACTGAAACTACAATAAGTCAATCAGTGTGCTTTTAAAGTTGTCAGCTCCCAGGTTCTCTGTTTTATCAGCACCTGTCAGAAAAAAAGCATAGGTCATCCGTTGCATACATGAGTGTGTTTCAAATTTCCATTCTGTTGCATTGTCCTATTGTTTTCCTTATGTGTGATAGACATGTACTTTCAAAATTAGCAGATTTATGACAAATGTCTGATGCTTTGAAGAGTGAATTTTCTCATCTCTCCAGATGAGTTCTAAGAATCAGTTATCATGTTTCTCAAAATGCACTGTTAACCTTTCGATATAAATTTCCCCAGTCTATACATAATTATTAGAAAAGTAACATTCAGCTGTCTGAAATTTTAAAATAATTGTTAAGAACTTAAAAATCTGTATTCTGAGTTGCTGAATAATAAACTGAGACTATATCAATTACGTTTGCAATATAGTCATTGAAACTCAACATTTT
>PVKN010017702.1:0-17194 GCA_004027915.1 Capromys pilorides
GCAAGGAAAAATTTACAAAGCTAAAAATTCAAGCTTTTTAAAATAAATCTCCCTAATACGAAAGTAGTAACATTTTTAAACATGCTTAAGAGTTGTTTATACTTTAAAATTTTTTTTAATTGTCTTTAAAAAGATTTCTTCAGCCACTCAGTTGTGGTTTGGAAAAGCAGGGTTCAGTGGCATTTGTTTAAAAATTTTAAGGTTAGAATGATGCTTAAGGGCTGGGAAGATAGTTTCGTGGCACAAGTGCCTGCCTGGCAAGTGCAAGGTCGTGAGTTCGAACCTCGGTCCGCAAAAAAAAAAAAATGCTTTACATGTGAAGATAACGCAGATTTTGAGTTTTTATTGAAATTGATGTGTCAGATTTAAATGTTGTTGTGCCTGTGGGTTCTTAAAATTGTGGTAGGATTAAAGTACTTTAAACCCAAAGAACATCCCCTTGGGAGATGCATATGCAGTGGTTTTTGTCATGTAAGGATTTAAGTCTGAACTCTATTGATATGCACAGCTGCCCAGGCTTATTCACTATTCCGGTATTTTTTGACAATTTTCTAAAGTACTAATAGCAGGAAAATAGCTTGGGTAATGAAATTAAAAACTGCAGTAGTATTTACCTAAAAGTGACTACTACTATATTCAAAGCAGGGCCTGATTTTGAATAAATGTAAATAGCAATGAATAAAAATGATTTTGGCATTAAACAGAACATTTTACTTTTAGAATATTAGCAGGTTGGGCTGGGGAGATAGCTCAGTAGAATAAGTGCTTGCCTAGCAAGCACAAGGGCCTGAGTTCAATCCCTGGTTCTGCAACCAAAAAAAAAAAAAAAAATTAGCAGGTTAAGTTTGATTTTTCTCTCCTTTATTAGTAAAAACAATGCAAATTCTTTCAAACCTTAAGTGACAAGATTAATATTTAAGACTGTACCCATTAGATTGCCGGCCTTAAACAGTGAACCTGAGAGGTCATTAGATACTCCAATTACCTAATAATGCTTCTGTTGTAAATGCAGCAAGTTAGTGGCTCTGGGCACAATTTGTAAACTTTTTGAGCATTGCCCAAAGGAATGGGAGAGGTTAAATCCTGGAGCACAGCCTGTAAGAAAGGGCTTGGGAGTCTACCATGTGCTGCCAGCCACATTATTCTGGGAGGCTTTACTTGTTTGTAACTCCGGACGGAAAACACCAGTCCTTTGTTTTGCTCTTGGCAGCTGAGGAAGCACAATCGCAGCACCAGCCCGGTGGATTAAAGGAGCTCTGTGATTATTGCCCTGCTGATAGAGCCAGTGACAGCGGCCTTTGCCTTTTCCTAGGTGTTGTCACAGTGTCCGGGAGCGAGACTGAGGATGAAGACACCATGGACATTCCCCTGGACCTCTCCTCTTCGGCCGGCTCCAGCAAGAGGCGGAGAAGGGGCAACCTGCCCAAGGAGTCCGTGCAGATCCTCCGAGACTGGCTGTTTGAGCACCGCTATAACGCCTACCCCTCGGAGCAAGAGAAAGCCCTGCTGTCGCAGCAGACACACCTGTCCACACTGCAGGTAACTTCTGGGCTGGAGGTCCCAGGGCCGGCCTACCTGGGCTAGTGCTCCCCCAGAGAGGCGCACATTTTTGTTTCCAAAGTCATTTTATAGCATTCCTGTGTGTGAAGTCATGAAAAGCCTCCCCTTTCAAAAAAAAAAAAAAAAAAACCCGCGTACTTTTGTACTGTAAACTTTACAGTGCTAAAAGCTAATAAGTGGCTGTTGGGAGCACAGAGGCCCTTGACAGTCATCTGCCAAATCCCGTTTCCCTTCATGCCCCAGGAGAGCTTCCCTCTCCACCACAGACATGAAAAAAAAAAACAAGGAGGTGAACCTTCCGCGATTGCCCAGGAAACTGGGTTTGAAATTTAAACCAGGACAGACTTCGGTGAGGTAATTCATGTTCGGTCTGTTGACACAGTCATTTGAACAGGGAGAAATCAGTTACCGGGGGTGTGGCACTTTTCACAGAGGCGAGGCTTTGCAGTCGTTGGTTAACTTCTGTGCCAGGGCAGTAGGTAACAGGGTAAAAAGGGGAGAGTTAGAGGCCAGTCTGAGTCACTGGCAGGTGTTCCGCGAATGGACACCTTCCCCTCCCACCAAGGTGAAGGCCAGCTGGCCCTGAGCAAATTTGAGACTGCTCTCCTCCCAAGGAGGGTCTTCCCCCCACGCCCCAGGTGAGGAGGTGCTGAAGCGCCCCCGCTGTGATTTCAGGTCTGCAACTGGTTTATCAACGCTCGCCGCAGGCTGCTTCCAGACATGCTGAGAAAAGACGGCAAAGATCCAAACCAGTTCACCATTTCCCGCCGTGGGGCCAAGATTTCGGAGTCGAGCTCTCTGGAGGCCTCGATGGGCCTCAAAAACTTCATGCCAGCCCTGGAGGACAGCCCCGTGCACTGCTGCACAGCTGGACCAACCCCCCTCCCAGGCCGGCCGCTGTCCCCAGGGCCGGTGCTGTCTCGTCCCTCTGTGATCTGCCACACCACGGTGACTGCCCTGAAAGATGTGTCTTTCTCCCTCTGCCAGCCAGTTGGCGTGGGACCAAACGTAGACAGCGAGCAGATCGCGGCCAGCAGCTTCACAGAGACCTCTCTGGGGTACCCAGAGGACGTGTGTAAATCGGGGCCCAGTGCGAACGCGCAGAGCGGTCTCTTCAATACCCCTCCGCCCACTCCCCCGGACCTCAACCAGGATTTTAGCGGATTTCAGCTTCTTGTGGATGTCGCGCTCAAGAGGGCCGCGGAGATGGAGCTTCAGGCGAAACTCACTGCATAAGCCCTTCTCCAGACGCGTCGTGAGTGCTGGGCTGTTGGCAAGACATGAATTGCATTATTTTATATATATTTTTATCAATATTTGCACAAGGGATTGCTAAAACCAAGCTTCCTGTTACTGAGATGTCAATGGAATACAGTCATTCCAAGAACTCTAAACTCAAAGCTACTGTAGAAACAAAGGGTTTTCTTTTATTTTAAAGTGTTTCTTGGTAGATTATTCATAATGTGAGATGGTTCCCAATATCATGTGATTTTTTTCTTTCTTTTTTTTTTTTTTTTTTTTTACCCCCTCCCCGTTTCCCTTTTTTGTTGGGTTGTTTTTTTGTTAATGTTGTTTTCCTCCAGACTGTGCAATACTTAGAGAATACTTAGCATCTCCCATTCCTGTGTGGAGCAGGATGTCCACATACTGTCTAATAAATTTTCAGTTTTTTTTTTTTTCAAACAAGTATGAATCTAGTTGATTGATACCTTTTTTCACGATGTAATAAAGTATTTTCTTTAAAAGTTACTGTAATGCGGAGTGTTTTGTCGGAGGAGGAGACACTGATTTAGAATGAGGACACCACTAGCATTCCCGTGAGCAGGAAGCTGGCGCAGGGTGGGGTGTGAGTTGGGGGTGTCGCTTGGGCTTTGAAGAGCAGGTGGACAACAAGCTTCCTGTATAAACAGGATGTGTGATATTTACCCTTCCTGGAAGACAGCTGACCTTAAGTTGTGACTGAGCACCATGGAAGTGAATCACTCCATCAGTGCTTGGGCTTTGCTTTTTTAATTCTTTAAAGATTAGAAAGGTAGTGATAGAAAAACATGAGAAATGGTAGAAAATTTTACTAAACCAAGTAATAGGAATTCAACAGTGGTTGCTGTATTACATGATGCTCCCTTCAGGTTAGTCATTCAGATTACCAGATGTACATGGAAGATTTCATTTAAAGAAAAACAACAGTAGTGTTTGGTCTTTGTCACCTGCTCTGCATGCATGTTTTGAAACACTGGAGAAGTTCTGAAGCACATCATGGTGGCTTCTGTTTCAGAAGGAGCGCAGGGACTCTTCCTGTGCCTTTTTCAGCTGACCTTTGCTCTGTACTGGTCAGGTAAGGCCCTTGTGGTCAGGCGCTGCATTTATAGAGCTTTGGAAGCACTTGGAACTTGGAGAGTTTTTGGTGCTGCCTCGGTCCTGGGCAGCCAGTATTGTTAGTTTATTAGGTGCACATTTTGCAGGGTTAAAATGCCTGAAAAAACTGGCACAAACAGCAGGGTTTGTTGGGATAGAGACAATGCCTTCCAAAAGCCAGATGGCCGGAGGGAGGGAGTGAGGGTCCGCCTTTGGCTTGACTTGTCACATGCCATCGAGCCACTCCAGGTCCTTAGGATAGGGCTGCTTTGTTGCTGGAGTTGAGCTTTTCCAGCCCTGTCCAGCTAGGAACTGCCTCAAGTTTGAAGACTGAGGAAGGTAGACGTTCTCCACAGGCACTTGTTTGAAACCTTGTTCCTAAAAGTCTCCTTGCTATGGAGAGACTTGGTAGTAGACAGGAGGAAGTCACAACCAGGAGGTGTTAAGAGAATGAAGAGAAAAAGGTAGGGCGCCCAGGCTGTGGGGTGCTGTTTGCAGAGCCCTAGAGGGTCCCAGACAGGTCAGAAAAAAGTGAATACATAGAAGAAATAAATGTGAAGAATCCTGGTTTGGCCAGATTTGTTACAAACCTATATACCTTGGCACTCTGGGAAGCTGAGGCAGGAAAAATCACAATTTCCAGCAACCTGGGCGATTCAACAATTTAAAGACTCAAGGCTTGGGGCCGGCGAGATGGTTCAGTGGTCTAAAGCGCCTGCGTAGGAAGGCTCAGGCAACTGCAGGGACTGTGGTTCGATCCCCGGCACCACATGCTGTGCCAGCGCCACCACTAGGGCAGGCTGAGCCAGCCACAAAATGAATAAATAAAGAAACAAACAAACACAACAAGCAAACAAATAATTAAAAAAAACTAAACCTATTTAAAAAAAATAACAAAATAAATAAATAAAAAAAGACACACAACAAGCAAACAAATAAAATTTAAAAAAAAAGACTCAAGGCTAGGGATGTAGCTCAATGCAAAAAATAAGACATAGCTCAGTGGTCTAAAGCACCTGCTTAGGCAGGCCTAGCTAGCGCAGGGACTGAAGGTGGATCCACTGTACCACATGCCAGGCCAGCTCCGCCCCCATGGTGGGCTGAGCTGCCCCCCCACCCCACCAAAGACACTGGGCTCAATCCCTAGTCTCCGCCTCCCTAAAAGGAAAAAAGAAAAAAACTTATTCCAAGAGATAGATGGAAGGCTGCAAATTTTGTAGTACAGATCCAGAAGACGGCAAGACCAAGACACCTTCCCGTGTTAAAGTACTTGATCAGTCATCCTGAAAGGAGGAGGGAGAGGGTCTCAGAGTAATAGGTGGCACTGGGGATTTAGCTTAGCAGCAAAGGTGCTTGCCCAGTACGCTAGAGGCCTTGTGTTGAGTCTCCAGCAAAAAAGAAAAAGCTCAAGGACCGAAGAAACCCAAAGGTATGCACATTTTTTTTTTAAATTTTATTTATTTATTTGTTTGTTTATTTGTTTGCTTGTTGTGTTTGTTTGTTTCTTTATTCATTTTGTGGCTGGCTCAGCCTGCCTGGTGGTGGCGCTGGCACAGCATGTGGTGCCGGGGATCGAACTGCAGTCCCCGCAGTTGCCTGAGCCCTGCTAAGCAGGCGCTTTAGACCACTGAACCATCTCGCCGGCCCAGGTATGCACATTTTTAAGTTTCCTGCGTGTTGTGTAATTTTTCTTCTCTTGAGGTGACAGAGCCCTGATTAATAATAGCTGATATAGGGAGGAGGAGCCATCGTTTTGCATGTAGAGTTCTTTTCCGCTCCTGTCAGTACCTGATGTCTGCAGGAGGTAATGGTCACACTGTAGCAGATTGAAGGACACATTTCAGTTTCCTGTTTCCTCCCTCCTCCACACCTTGCAGTATCATATCCATTTATTTATTTATAAGACCTTACTATCATATACAGATTGTAAACCAGGCAAATAGACCAAAGAGCAAAAAATGTAGGGCAGCTGTACTAAGTCAAGGTATACTTTTAGATAACATCGTTTACACTGGATTACAATGCCGTCTCCCAGTGGCTGGGGTGATAGCTCTGTGGCACAAGTGCCTGCCTGGCAAGTGCAAGGTTGTGAGTTTGAATCTTGGTCCCACCAAAAAAAAAAAAAAAAAAATCTCTCAGGGGCTGGGGAGATAGCTCAGTACAGTAAGTGCTTGCCTGACAAGTGCAAGGGCCTGAGTTCAATCCCCAGTTCCGCAAAAAAAAAAAAAAAAAATTCTTATTAGAGAGATGACTATATATACAGTCGCCACAATGACTCAAATTCATACCTTTTTTATGATAAAGTAGTACTACATTGCATGCAACCTGTTTAGGAATTCATCTGTTACAGGCATGATAGGTTGTTTCAAAGACTTCGCTTTCATGGGAGTGTTCTGCTATACACATGGGTATGTGCACATCACAGTGGTATGGAGTCTTAACTCTTCGGAAGTCACCTAGAAAGACTAGCTGGGCCGAATCGATTTTTAGTTTTAGTTTCTTTTTAAGGAATCGCCATACTGGGACTGATGAGATAGCTCACGGGCACAAGTGCCTGCCTGGCAAGTGCAAGGTCCTGAGTTTGATCACTGGTTCCGAGAGAAAAAAAAAACAAACAAAGCAGGAATCGCCATACTGATTTTCGTAGTGGTTGTATCAGTATATAGTCCTACCAACAATGGAGAAGGTTTCTTTTGTTCCTAAATCCTCCAGTATTTGTTGTTGGTTGATTTCTTGCCATTCTTTCAGGCAGGGAGAGATGGAATCTCAGTGTTGTTTTAATTTACATTTCTCGAATAGCCAGTGTTGTTGAACATTATTTCTTTTTAGCCATTTGTATTTTTTCATCCGAAAAGTTTCTCAATTTCAGATGCAGGTTATTATCATTATCATTATTATTTTTCTGGTACTGGGGATCGAACTCAGGACCTTGCGCTTGCCAGGCAGGCGCTTGTGTCCCTGAGCTGTCTCCCTGGCCCCAGTGTGCACATTTTAAATTGAGTGTTTAAATTTGGGGAGTGTCTTAATTTTTTTTTTTTTTTAGTTCTTCATATATTCTAGATAATAACCCCTTGTCTAAGAAATGGGTGGCAAATTTTTTTCCCTATCCTGTAGGTTGTATTTTCATTCTATTAGTGGTTTCCTTTGCTGTGTATTAAATATAAACCATTGTCTTGAAACAGGTAGATATCATTGGATAGGTAAATAAAAATCCTTATCAAAGCCATATAAACATTTTATGTTTACTATTTACATATACCTTTTTTTCCACTTATTTTAGAGAGCCCTAGAGATTGTACCCAGGGCTTCCTGCATGCTATACAAGTATTCTTGGAGCTATACCCCCGGACATTTAAAATTTTTAATCATTTATTTGTTTGTTTATTTATTTTGGTACAGGGTCTCGCTGTGCAACTCGGACTCATAGTAATCCTCCTGTCTCAGCCTCCCCAGCACTGGGATTATAGGCATGCCCCACCATGCCCAGTTTCAGGGGCCAGCATTGGCGTGGGGCTGGCATGGTATGCTGTACGGGGGGATCGAGCCCCAGTCCCTATGCTGCCAGGCAGGCTCTTGGACCACTGAGCTATCTTGCCAGCCCTCTTTTAAATTTTTTGAGACAGCATCTTTCTATTTTATTCAGGCTGGCTTTGAACTTGTGATCCTCCTGTCTGCACATCTAATGTTGCTGGGATCACAGGGATGTGCCACCGCATTTGCTGTTTAATTTTTTTTTTTTTCAGTCATAGTAACCTCTATTTTCATACACAGGGTAAAGCAAAATGTAGGTGGAGGAGATTGTACAAGCAGAGATAGGCAAAAAAGGAAGGATTTCACTCCTACAGATCAGAAGTTAATTTTGTCACTGGTTACTGCGTTCTTCTAGCTAAATATCTCATGTCCGGAATCTCCTGCTTTCTTAGACTTTACTCCTCTAGTTATAGTTTGAAACTTTTCATGTTCCAGCTAGTCCTATCATGGCTGCTTAATTTTAACCCATTTATGCTTTTATGTTTGAAACAGTCTCATAAAGTGTCTCACTGAGTCTTGCTGCTTCTCTAGGCCACAGATCTCTGCTGCTCACTTAGTGTTTAGCCCCTTTACGTTTACTGTAATTACTGATGTGTTTGGGTTCACTTCACAATCCTTTTTGTTTCTCTTTTCCTACTTTCTGTTTAGTCGGATTTTTTTATTACTTCACTTTTCTATTGGCCTATAAACTATGCCCTACTAGTTTTAATGGCTATTATGGGGATTACAACAAGCATCTTTAACCTGCTACCATTGGATTATTAGTATTATAGCTTCATGTGAAATACGGAGCCTAGAACTGTAGTACCACTCACTTTGTACCTCTTCCTTTGGTTTTCACATATAGAAGTTCTGTCTGCATAATAAACCCAACGAGGGACTGGGGAGATAGCTCCATGGCACAAGTGCCTGCCTGGCAAGTGCAAAGTCATGATTTCAAATCCTGGTCCCTCCAAAAAAAAAAAAAAAAAAAATTACAATAAATAAACCCAACAGGTGAAAAAACTTCTAATTTTTGCTTAAAACATATATGTAGCCAGGGAGACAACTCAGCAGCGTAAGTGCCTGCCTGCCAAGTGCAAGATCCTGAGTTTGATTCCTGGTACAATAAATAAAAAAAAATCAAATAAAAGTCATATATATGTATAATCTCTTTGTTTATATACTTATTTATTTTTTGCAGAACCAGAGATCGACCTCAGTCAGGGTTTGCACTTGCCAGGCAGGCACTTGTGCCCCTGTGCTATCTCCCCATCACAGGGATATATATATATATATATATATATATATATATATATATATATAGTACAGAGTCTCACTATGTAGATCGAACTCGTAATGATCCTCCTGTTTTTAGCCTCCCAAGCGCTGGGATTACAGGCACGCTGCCACCACACCCAGTCTCAATCTCGGGCTCAGCACGCCCTGGGGACGGGGCCGGCACATACACTGGGGATCGAACTCCCTAAGCAGAGGCTCTAATCCTTTGAGCTGTTTGGCCGACTAACATGTCTGAAACCTTTTTCAGTCTCCTTCCTTTTCTTCCTGTCTCTCCATCCTTTCCCTTTTGCAAAATGTCTTTGTCCCTATCTCCCACTATCTATCTTTTGTTCTTTATTTACATTCTGGTCTTCTCGTGTAAGAGAACCCTTGTGATACATAAGCTTACGTGGCTGATGTGTTTCACTTCGCATTCCGTTTCTGCGCTCTATCCGCTTTCCTACAGAGGGCCCAGGCTTTCCCTTTTCCACAGCAGAGGAATGCTCCCCTGTGTGCATATGCCACAGTTGCTTCATGCATTCCTCTGGGGGAACAGGTAGGCTGCTCCGAGATACAGTGACTGAGTTGTGCTGCTACAAACAGGAGTGCACATGCGTCAAAGCAATACGCTGTCTTGGGAAGATCGGTGGAAGAGGAGCAGTCGGAGCAAATGGGATTTCTGCTCTGAGTTTCTGAGGAACTTTCATACATACCAGTTTGTTTTATTTATTTATATGGCCAGCTCAGCCTACCCTGGGGATGGGGCTGGCGCAGCATGTGGTGCCGGGGATCAAACCGCGGTCCCTGTGGTTGCCTAAGCAGGCGCTTTAGACCGCTGAGCCATCTCACCGGCCCAGTTGTAGCAGTTTATATTGTTACCAACAGCATAAAAGGGCTCCTTTCCCCTTGCAGCCATGCCAGCATTTGGAACTACCTGATCCCTTGATGGTCGCCCCTCTTTTTGCACAGGATGAAATCTCAGTGTTGCGTTGACTTGCATTTCTCTAAAGGCCAGTAATGTTGTTGAACATTTTTTTTAGGTATTTACCTGCCATTGATACTTCTGAGAAGTGTCGGTTCATTTTTGTTGTTGTTTGATACACAGTCTCACTGTGCAGTCCAGACTGGGCTTGAGCTTCCATGTAGCCCAGGCTGCTGGCCTCAAACTTACAGTGATCCTCCTGCCTCAGCCTCCTGTGTGCTGGGATTAGAGCCACAAACTACCATGCCTGGTGAAGTATTTTTTAAACGACTGCCAAATATTGACCATGTCCAGCCCTCCTCGCTCTTTCCTGGAGAGCTGAGTGACAGCTGCCGTCGCGCCTCAGGTGTGAAGGGTTCCTGCAGGCCTGGCGTCAGCTGTGCTGGTGGCAAACGCTGGCTGCTTTTGTTGATAGTAGCTGTATTTCACTTTCATCTCTGGCAGACAGTTTCCCTGGTAAGAATTCTAGGTTGAGAGCTTCAAAGCCGCCTTTGTCTTGGGGCCTCCCTGGTCTGGACCTCAGCAGTCACCTGGATTTTGCACCTTCGTGTCTGATGTCTTCCTCTGGCTGCGTGGCCCTGGGATTTCAGCAGCCTGACCTCAGTGTGCCCAGGTCGCATTATTCCTAAATGTGAGTTTTCTGCTTTTGCCTTTCCTTTTCAGGCCAGGACCTTACATTAGATCGCACGAGACTGCTTCGCAGCACTGAGGCTCGTTTCTCTCTGCCCCGTTTCCTTGCACTGGAGACCCAAAAACCTGTGCGGTTCGGCGCTCGGCTCACGGCTCACGGGCCCCTCTCTCTTCAGTTCTCTTGAACTCATCCCAGAATTCCAGCCCTGGCGCTTCTCACCTGCAGGTTCCCAGCTGGTGCTTCCCTGGCATCCTCGTAGCTTCCTGGATTTCCTCCCTGGTTAATTTGCGTTTGCTTGTGTGCTGTTACACGACAGCTGCCCCAGTACCATGGGAATCATTCTCTGTGGAAGCCTTTTGCCCCGGTACACCCTCAGTGTGGAGGGGTCCTGGTGCTGCTGCACCCAGCGGCCCCCAGACACGGCGGGTGGCTAGGGTGTTCATCACGAAGACTGGACTCTGCCACATTGCCCTGGGCAGTGCGTGCCGCCTGCAGGTTGCTCGAGTCCCCTGGTGGAGGTGCCCGAGGTCTCTGTTCCCTCCGATTCTAGCTGCTGTGGTACAGCGGGCCCCAGGGCTCCCCTCACAAGTTGGCCAGAAGAAAATAAATAAATAAATAAATAACTACTTTAGGGCCCAGGAGATAGCTCAGTAGAATAAGTACCTGCCTGGCAAGCGCAGAGTCCTGAGTTCAATCCTCGATACAGCAAAAACAAGTAAAAAAAACCCATAAACAATAAACAAGTTGGCCAGGATTTGAGCACTGTTTATATTCAGAGGTTTTTTTTTTTAATTTATTATTATTTTTTTTTAGTTTCTTTTTCTTTTTCTTTTCGTGGCTGGCTCACCCTGCCCTGGGGGTGGCGCTGACACAGCATGTGGTGCTGGGGATTGAACTGGGGTCCCTGCGGTTGCCTAAGCTTTCCTAAGTAGGTGCTTTCGACTGCTGAACCATCTCGCCAGCCCTATATTCAGAGTTTTGAGACGGGCTCCAGCTGCTGCGCCCTCCTGGCCGAGACCCCTCTCCTAACTCTGCCAGGTTTTTTCTCTCCGCAAGTCACCAACACCTGTGGTGTCTCGAGCCCCTCGACAGCCGTCAGCCCCTTGTGCTGCCTGAAGATGAGACAAGACACAAACAGAAGCATCCTCTTCAGGTCCCTGGTCTTTCCCTGTGGCACTGTGGATTGAACCCAGAGCAGCTCTACCGTGATGTCACATCTTCACCTCTTTGCATTTTTTATTTCGAGACAGAGGTTCCCTAACTTGCCCCGCACAGCCTAGAGCCCATGGTGGCCCAGGCAGCTGGGGTTCCAGTCTCGTGCTGCCCCACTGCATCCGGCTGCATTCCCCGTCGTTAAGGGAGACAAACCTTTAGTGTCTGCCTGCTTTTGGTCAGTATCTGGGCCACCGTTAGCTTTCTCATTGCTCAATGTCTTGTTTGTAGTTTCTGGTTGTTATCAGAGCAGGGCTGGAGAAAGGCGCAGAAGGTGGGGTGCGTGGGGGGGAGGCAAGTGTTCCTCCATTACTGGAAGCTAGAATTTTATTTTAGTTACTTTTAATCTCTGAACGAATGAGTTCCAGCTCTACCCTCATGTTGGAATGTGCTATGGGCTGGCTTTGGGCATTTTTATTTTTTTAAATTTTTTATTTATTTGTTTGCTTGTTGTGTTTGTTTCTTTATTTATTTATTTTGTGGCTGGCTCAGCCTGCCCTGGTGGTGGGGCTGGCGCAGCATGTGGTGCGGGGGATCGAACCGCAGTCCCTGCAGTTGCCTGAGCTTTCCTAAGCAGGCGCTTTAGACCACTGAACCATCTCGCTGGCCCAGGGCATTTTTAAAAGATGATCATGATACCTAGAAAAGTAGAGGAACAACTGCCCTATACAATGCTTTAAATCAGCCGTTGTTTCTCAAGAAGAGCATTAAGGGTTGACCGTTCTTTTTCAAGATCTAAAGAAACAAAAAAGATGTAAAGAAAAAATTTATTTATTTATTTGTTTGTTTATTTATTTGTCTTTTTGAGACAGGGTCTCGCTATTCAGTTCAGGCTGGCCTTGAGCTCACTTTTGTAGCCCAGGCTGGTCTCGAACCCGCACTGATCTTCCTGCCTCAGCCTCCCAAGTGCTGGTATAACTGGCATGCACCACCACGCCCAGCCACCAAAACTTTATTTTTTGTTTTCACACCAGACAATATTTTTGAGGGGAGGGGTACAGGGTCTCAGTACGCAGTTCAGACTCGTAGAGATCCTCCTGTTTTCAGTCTCCCCAGCATCACCACACCTGGACTCCACTGGGGGCTCAGTGTGCCCCCAGGGTAGGGCCAGCACAGCAAGTGGTACTGGGGGGTCTAATCCTAGTCCCTGTGCTTGCCTAAGTAGGCTCTTAGTCCATTGACCTATCTCGCTGATCCTTTGGACAATTTTTATAAAAGCAATATAATTTGTAATTTGTTGTAGAATAATTTTGTCATCCAGATTGACTGTTTAGTTAAAGGTTAACCTACACTTGATGCTTGGAACGAGGCTCGTGTTGCAGCTGACACATGGCTCGAGCTCCGTGTAAAGCCACATCGCTCCTTGCATCCCTGAAAGCAGAGCAGGAAGGCAGACATTCATTTGTATCAAACCGGAAATTAAAAGTGTACCTGAGAAAAGTAGCCAGAGAGCAAAGGGTAATGTTTAGAGATCAGAGTTTAAGATCTCATTAAGCTCATTAACAGGAGAATATGTCAAGTCTTGCGCTCTAAAAAAAAGCATGGCCTCTAATTAAAACCGGGCTGTTTTCTGGACTGAGTATTACCATTCACAGCTGAAAACAGAAAATATTCAAGAACGCTGTCCTGTCCGGAGGAGGAGCAGCCGCTTGTGGCTGGTGGTCACAATGGCCCCTGACAGACGACGGGGGAAGGTAATGAGTCCATGACTAAGAATAGAAAATCGCTGGGGAATTTGCCAAATGTCAAGGAAAGGCTTTCTGGTTTTTTTGTTTGTTTTTTGTTTTTTCTTTTCTGTTCTTTTTTCTTTCTCTCCTTACTGGGGATGGAACTCTGAACCTTGTACTTACCAGGCAGGCGCTTCTGGTGCTGAGTTCTATCCCTGGCCCTAGGCAAGGCTTTCTGAACATCTGAGACCTGCTGCATAAGTCTCCAGCTGAACGCAGCCTTCAGAGTGCTGGGCGGCTGAGTTACACATGACTCAAATCTCCCGGTGGAAATCTGCTCCGACTTAGGAAGCCTGGTAGTTAGATGTTTAACTAAGAGCACACAGGTAAGGACAACAAACCTTCCTAGGGATTTCTGAAGATAAGGTGTTGCCCTACGGAGCATGGGGAGCTGCTCCTTTTGATTAAAAAATACATTCCTGGGCCGGCGAGATGGTTCAGCAGTCTAAAGCACCTGCTTAGAAAAACTTAGGAACTGGAAGGACCGTGGTTCGATCCCTGGCACCACATGCTGTGCCAGCCCCAGCCCCAGGGCAGGCTGAGCCAGCCATAATACAAAAATAAATAAATAAATAAGTAAAATTTAAAAAAATAAAAAAAAATACATTCTAAACCATTGTCTTCACAAAGAAAATTAGGAAAACCTGAGTATTTACTTTTGATGGGCTCTATGAAATTTACAGTCTCAGAACACTCAGCTTTTAAGTTATTTCCAATGTGTATGGGTGTATTAATATACTCTACCACAGGCATACTCTCCATGTAGATTTTAATATGAAGTCACGATAGATTGAAATGCAACCAAAAAATGGTCCTTGCACATTTTCCATATGTGTTTTAACAATTATCCCAGTTTGTTTGTTTTGGCAGTGGAACCCAGGGCCTCATTTTTTTTTTTTTAACGTATTTGGTACAGGGTCTTGCTACACAGCTTGGACTAGAGATCCTCCTGCTTTCAGTCTCTCCCCGCCTGGCCTTGGTGGCCGGCTTAGCATGCCCAGGGTGGGGCTGGCCCAGCATGTGGTGCAGGGGATCGAACCCTGGTCCCTGTGCTTGCCTGAGCAGACACTTAGTCTGCTGAGCTACCTGGCTGGCCCCCAGGGCCTCATCGGTGTTACCGAACCCTGCCACCGAGCCGCACAGCCAGCCCTCCTGTTACCTCTGGGCTTGGTACCTGACGGGATTATGAATATACTTGTGGCTCAGTGGTCACCTGCGTGATGTGATCAGCCGCCGTGTCACAGTGCTGTAATTACTAACAGCCTTTCCTTACTAATGGCCTCAGAGAGCAGATCCTGCATAGCGATGCTACCGCTAGGATAGGCCGAGGACCGGCCTTAAACTACTTCCTGTAAGTCAGATGGGGAAAGGTCTCAAGTTCATAAGGCAAAGGGAAAAGACTGTATACTGAAGTTGGTACGATTTAAGCTAAGAAGCAATCTATGAAATTGTGAAGGAGGAGGAAGTTCGCACTGTCACCGTTGTCACACTTGAAATGGTTAGGGCTATGGCCACCGGGCAGGGGAAGAGCTGGGTTTAGAGAGGGCACTCGCTCTGATGCCCTGGCACGGCCACGAATGTGCGTGTCTCCGGAGTGTGCAGGGCTGGGTCTGGTCAGGACCTGGTGGAGACTGCTCGTGCCTGTGTCTGGGAGAAGCACACCCAGGTACAGGGTCGGGTGCCATATGGCATCCCAGGCACCGACTTGGGGGTCTTGGGCTTTACTTCCTTCAGATAGAGGGGGGCTATGTACAGTTTCTAATGCTTTGCTTCATTTGCAAGTCTTGACTTTAGAGAGATTTGAAGGCGATGTTCATTCAGTAGAAACCACAGCCTGAAGTTGGCTGGGATTTTTGAGACAGGACCTCGCTGGGTAGCCTGGCTGCCTCGGCCCGAGTGCTGGGTCCGCAGGGCGCGCCACCAAGCCGGCTCACGCTTGGAGTCCCCGCTTTTCCAGGGTCACAAAGTAAACTCAGCCTTGACGCTGGTGGCTGTGGCCTTCTCAGCTCTCAGTCAGCCCTGCAGTCATGAGCAGGACCCTGTTTGTGGACAGTGGTATCTTGGGTACAGCTATTAAGTTAATTGCACAAAATCATCAATGCTGTAACTTCATATTACGTCCCCAATGGTTACTATCTGAGCATGATCAAAGGTAAGTTTGGCTAAGCTATGATGTCAGGTAGGTTAGCAGTACTGGATGCATTTTGAATTTATAACTTTTTATAGGTCTGTGGGGACAGTAAATATACAGGCTCTGAAACATCTTGGTTGTCTCCAAAGAGCCCTGACGGGATAATGACCTCTACCCGGTCCTTCTACAACTTCTACACATATGAAGATACCATGTTATATGTCACAAATGTATATAGTGCTTATTTACTAACTGAAGATTGGTAAAAGCTTAAAGCTTCCTCAAGCTTGGGGGCACCAGTGTGCTACCTCAGCTACCTGGCAGGATGAGGCAGGAGGATCCCGCGTTTGAGCCCGGTGCAGCAACTTAGGACTTAGTGAGAGATCTCTTTTCAGAATTTTAGAAAAGGAGCCAGGCATGGAGATGCACTCCTGTAGCCCCAGCACTTGGGAGCCTGATGTGGGAACATTTTCATGAGGGGGAGGCCAGCCTGGCTACACAGTGGACTCCAGGTCAACCTTGACCTACATAGTGAGACTATTTCAAAAAAAAAAAAACAAATCAATCATCAATCAATAAGTAAAATAATCAAACTTTTTTGGAAAAAGCCTGGGCATCTGTATAGTTCAGTGTGAAGGCTCTGGGTTCAATCTCTAGTACGACCACACCAAAGACACAGAACCTCTTATTGAAGGACTTGTACAACTAATGCTACGGTTTGGATCATCTGGAAGACGAGAATTGCAAAGAAAGTGTCAATGATTTAGAAGGAAAAGGTACATTTAGGGAACAGTCCTACAGTCACTTTGTTAGCTGAACACCGTGGGTGCCCCTGGCTCTGTCTGGCCTCTGGAGGAGTCAAGTCTCCCCGCGTAGAGCCAGGTTCACCTTGTACGTGGTTCCGGGCCGTCGTGGATTCTCAAACTCAGGCTCTTTCTCCTTGCTGAATGAAACGGCTTGGAAGCAGCGTTCTGTTTCCTAATTTGTTCCATGAAGACCCGGGGGTTGCCTGGGCAGCCGGTTCCCCTGTAAGGCGGGTGTCCGAGCGTTTCCCGTTGTTCTCCTGCTGTCTGTCGGGTCCCACACGCCCCTGCCTCCCTTGGAGCACAGCTGCCGGCTCTGCCAGAGGCTCTGACACCCATCCCTGGATTCCGGAGTCTCGTGACCCCTGGGGCCTGACATCACGACCTCCTGCGTGCCAAGAAAGCTGTTCTGCAGCTCCTCCTCTCTGCGTAAGTTCTAACAGTTGATCTGTCTCTCAGTGCACTTTGTGGCCTCCTCTTAAGCAGCTACCTTTTTTTTTTTTGAGTTGGGGTCTTGTTATGTAGCCCAGGCTAGCCTGGAAGTCCCAGTGATCCTGCGGCCTCAGCCTCTTGAGTGCTGGGATTATAGGTGTGCATTACCACAGCCCACCTTACCATGTTTTAAGTGGGCTTCTTCTTCTTCTTCCTCCTCCTCTTCCTCCTTCTTGTTTTCTTAAAAATACAGACCCTCACAGAATCTTTATTTTTTATTTTTTTGTCTTTTTGAGACAGAATCTCACTATGTAGTTCAGGCTGGCCTTGAACTCTTTTTAGTAGCCCAGGCTGGTCTTGAACTCACACTGATCCTCCTGTGTCAGCCTCCCAAGTGCTGGGATTGCAGGCCTGCACCACCATGCCCGGCTCCTCCTCACAGAATCTTTAGATTATCTCACAGGTTATAATTTATTGTAAATTTTTTTTCTCTCCAAAAATTCTAATTTTTAAGCTGTATTTTCCCAAATTAGAAGTGACAGTGTTTTTTGTTTTTTTTTTTTTTTTTAT
>PVKN010017703.1:0-17194 GCA_004027915.1 Capromys pilorides
GTTTCAGATGTTCTGGTGGTATCTCAGCAATCCTGTTGCCAGCCCTGAAATTAAGACGCATCACAGATAACAGGTTTTATGTTACAACAAACTGAAAAGAGAAAAATATTATTTATCTCTAAATTGTTCTACAGAAATATGAAAAACTGATCTAAATAGTACTCTTAAAAGTTAAACAGCAATACCAAGGCTACTCTAATTTGTTTATTGATATATTATGAGAACATCCAAAAACCATTCCTACACAAATCTGAGACACAATTTAGAAGTGGCTATCTCAATTTTATGTACTTAATATCAACTGATTGATTTTAATATTATTTTTCTACGTTCTTTTTTTTATGTATTTAGCACAGGATCTACAGGGTCTCACTACACAGATAGGATTCGTAGTGATCCTCCTGTTTTCAGCCTCCCCAGAGCTAGGACTACAGGAATGTAACCCTAGCCCAGTCTCAGTCACCATCTCAGTGTGCCCCAGGGGCAGGGCCGGCATGGCATGTGGTGCCAGGGCTCGAATCCTGGTCCCTGCACTTGCCTAAGCAAGTGCTTTAGTCCACTGAGCTATCAGACCAGCCCTTATATATATTTTTTGATGTAGAGATATTTAGTGCACTCAAGTGTATCAATCCTTTTTGTTTTATTTTTGATACTGGGAATTGAACACAGGACCTCACACTTGCCAGGCAGACACTGTGCCACTGAACTACATCCCTGTACTTTAGTTCTTTTTTTTTTTTTTTTTTTTTATTAAATGGTAAGTGAAATGTCTCTTATCAAACAGACATACCATGTACTAACACGTACCAAATTCCTATTTCTCCTCTTGATTCTTAATCTAATTCTCTTGAAAACCGCTCAAACCACAGGTGCCAAGGAACTTCAGCTACTCAGTGGACTGGGCTTTCTTAGGGCCATACTCCAGGGAGATCATGTTTTGTTTTAGCAGTAGTAATATTCAATGCATTGCCCTGGATCAGTCATGAAGTTTCAGGACTTTCAGTATTTTAAAAGCATTACATAAGAGCATTCCAACCTAAATTATCCCTGGGCATAGCTCAATTAAGACACATGGACATTAACAATCCTAAACTACACAGCAGTTACTAGCACATGTGGCTCTTTAAAATGTAAAGTAATGGTTAGAATTCAGTTCTGCAGTTATGGCACTCCCGTTTCAAGAGCCAAACAGCCTATTACACCTGGTAGCTATCAAATGAAACACAGCACATATAGAATATTTCCACTGCCATGGACAGTACTCCTGGTGGGTACTGCTAGACTTAGGAGGTAGGAGGGCAGCAGGAAATAATAGCTCTCAAGAGAAAATTCAGCATTAAGCGACAATTTTGTTAGAAAGCAGTAATCAAATAGAGGTACAAGCCATCTCAATTGTCACATTAGATCCAATAGCTTGGTCTTTTTAGGCCATCATTTGGAGGGGAAAATAACAAATCAAGGTAGAAAAGCTAGGAAGGTATCAGATCTCATCCACAAATTGCAACAACATCATTTCTTTCCATCCCAAGGAACAATGAGGCAACCTGAACGTTAGAAAAACTCATACAAAGGTCACATTCTAGCGTTTCTCACTTAGTAAGAAAACTTTGAATGCACATCTCCTGTATATGTCTCTTAGCCTGAGAATGTGCATCATATGTGCATCTCTCTTACTAGAACCTGGATTTCTACAGTTCTTTGAATTTATTAAGATCGTTGGCTTCGGTCAGTCTCTAACCACACCAGGCAGTTCCAGGGTTAGGCACCTCAGACAGGTCGCTGATCCTCACATGCACACAGCTGGTCTGCTGTGCCACTCATCCTGGGAACAGGGAATCCAGGAAGGTGCAGCACCTAGCATCACTGAGCACATCTTAGGCACTGAGCCCTACACTTTTCCTACGTTATGCCATTTAATCGAAATAATTCCTCTGGTATAAAGATGTTGGATACTTTCACAATTAAGAAGTTAGGGCTTCTCATGGAACAAGTCTAAGCACTTCTGAGCCACACTTCACAGAAACAGTCTAGACTGCTGCCAAGCCAATCACGGAAGGCTTTGTTTTGTAGGATAGAGTATCAAAGATATCTTGATGATTACATATTTACTGGAGATGTACTGCCAAAAGTTCTGATACTTCTCATTTAGCAAAAATGCTGAATTTCTGGTCTCACACTGATGAGGAACCTACTCTGGCATGTTGAACAATCAGTATGCCAACCCCTAAGAATGTCCTCCTTCTGGGACATTTGGCGCTTGCACCCTACACAGGTAAGAGAGGTCCTCGGGAATTCGTGTGTGCTCAGCACTCTCCAGCATTACCAGGTTCACTTCCTGGATATGTGGAAATGGCAGGGGCTGCGCCCTCCACAGAAAGAACAGCAACCAGGAGAAAAGAAGCCACACAGTCTGTATTCTATAATAACGCTACTCAAGATAGTGTTCAAACTCACCAAATATTATTTGTAAGAACTCCCAGGATAATTTTCTTAACTTTAAAATCCAAGTGATCAGATAACTGAATACATTTTTAAAAAAAATAATCCTGTTCAAGATAGCAAGGATATATAGTGTATATCTTAGCAGCCGTGTTTTGTGATGACAGTTAACACATTAAAGAAACAGGACAAGCAATCCTATTCACAAGTCCTATATCATCTAACCCTTCACAATCCTGTAAAATCTTACAGGGTTTGTTTACACTCAAGTCAGCCATGACCTCTGAATGGGACCATTTCTCACTTAGGCATTTGCCAATGTATGAACTCTTTGATCTGTGATGTTCAGAAGAAGGCAAGTGAGAAAATTAATTAGTCAAATTCTAGATCCTGGAGATGGATTCAGTCCAAAAGACAAGTCTCAAGGCCTTAGGGTCAGGGTGTGCAGATTAAACAAACACGGTGGGGGGGGGGGGTGGCGCAGAAAGTTTCCTTTAAATACATAACCCAACATTTGTATTACTAGGATATCTTCCCACAAAGTGAAGTAAGCTCAAGTGTCCAAAAGCCCCTCTTTCTCCAGGTCTTCCCTATCCCTACTCATACCTTCCTTCCAACTCCGCATGAGGTTTTGGCCCTCAGGCTATGGCTAGTAAAGCTATACTCACGTAGTATTTAACAACAGCAGAAAAAAAAAAAATCTTCACCCATGGATTTCTGCAATACATGGTGCAAATTACTTTTTTGGAAGAAGGACTAGCACAGGTGTCTATTCCACTGGTCAAATAAGGCTACAAGTGAGATAACAGACTATACAATCTTTGGCTTGTATATTCATTTGTTTATAAGATAATTATGAACAAGGTATTAAAACTGCCAATTACTTGACTGATGAATAAAATGTTCCTTGCAGTAAAAGTTTGCTCCAGCCCAAGCCAGCAATTTCCTGAGCTGCACACCTCCTAAACTGCAGCGGGAAAGTGCTCGGTTATAGACGCAGCACGCACAGTGCGGTCTTTGTCAGCTTCGCTGCCCAGCACAAAAATCCCTTACAACTGGCAGGAGAATAGCCCCTGTATCGCAAAAATTTAAATTTGTCCTGGAGGAACTGAATGAAGTCCAAATGTCAGCTTCTTATTAGCTCTCGGCCTAACTGGCGATAACCACCTGATATATACCAACTTAACACAAAAACACACAAACAAAAACAAAACAACTTGCTTCAGATCGTGAACGGAGTTTTTAAAAAGGGAGGCAGCCACATTTTAAAGACTAGGTTAAATATTCCTTTTATCATCTGAAACTCTCTCACTAAATGAGTTTCGGAAAGCAGATCACAAATAGCCACTTCTAGAAGACAAAGATTGAATTCAGCCTCAGCTTTCATTTTTCTCCAAGTATAGATAATTGCCAAAACGGATCAAAACATTACAGGGCACTGCAGTTAACATTTTGGCAGGAACTGTGAAATACTTGGATAAAAACAAAACTGTGTGCATACCTTTTTCCATTAATTATTGGAAAATTCATATTTCCATTGTTCAAAACTTACAGTACAGTTTAGGACATATTTAAAGGTATCATGAAAATGCATCTTAGAGACGATCTTGTCTATGTTGATGGTACAAGGAGTTCTAGGGTCAAATCACTGCTGAGGTGAAGTATAATTAGTCTCCTGTGGACCAACAGACCTGAGGGCATGGCTGGTGGGAAGCACACATGGTTCCCTTAGGCTTTTAAGAGACCATGGGAGGGGGGATGCCTATTAGCCTTGGCTTCTTAGGTCCAGCAATCATGCTCTATTTTGTTGCCAATTTTGCCTTTCAGACAATTTTACCAAAATGCAAGGTCAAACATAGTTTACCCTTTTCTCTTGATGATGTTTACCCAGAATGCCACAAAAAGATCCCACCATGAGTAAAATGGAGATGCCCTTGACCTCAAGGAGCCTGAAGTCTGGAGGCAAGAACAGCCACCCAGCGGGAGAGGTCAACAGTGTAGTAAGTACTCGGAGAAGGAAGGGAGAGGAGAGGAAGTTGAAAGCGCAGATTTCAGGGAGGAAGAGGAGGAGCAGAAAGAGGGGATGGGACGAGGAAGAGGAGGAGGAGGAAGAGAAGGAGTGCAAGTGAGAAAGCAAAGCTTCCCACAGGAAGATGACTGCACTAAGGCCTGGGGACGAGGTGGAGCGAAGGCGACTGTTGTCCAAGCAGAAACAAATGCATGCGCGAAGACTCGGGTCAGTGAGAGCAGAGCAGGGAAAGGACAGTGGCCTGCTGGCTGCAGTGTGGAGTGCATGGGTAGAGATGGGAAAACCATGATACTCAAAAGTGAGGTGGCTAAGAACAGATTAGGGTGGACATCAGGAAGCCACGCTGTCATTTGACTTTTATCTAAGGATCGACTGTACACAGGGGCCCGAGGACTTCAAGTGGCAGGTGACAACACTGCATGTGAGTTATACAATGGCTGCTCTGGCAGCTGTGGAAAGACTAAAAGGAAGATAAGGCACAAAAGGATGGCCATGATGGCACATGCCTGTAATCCTGGCACTTGGGAGGCTGAGGCAGGAGGATCAGTGCGAGTTCAAGACCAGCCTGGGCTACAACAGTGAGCTCAAGGCCAGCCTGAACTGCATAGTGAGACCCTGTCTCAAAAAGACCAAACAAAAAAAGGCACAAAAGGACAAGTAGGAGGCTTCTAACTTGATGCAGAGCACAGAGGTTGGTTTGGGGTCCCCATTGTGAGCCCCCTTCTGCTGCTAGTTTCCAGAGCACAGGCTGAGCTTTTCTCCTCCTGTGACTACAGGCTAGGTCTCTAGCTCTGCAGCACCTGACCCTGGAGCCTAGGTGAGCTCTACTGGGGTTCCCACTCACTTTCTTGATTATCACTGTGCTGTGTTTGGGATGTGGGAAGTTTTCTAAGGCACACGATCCCTTCTTGCTGAGAAATAAGATACTGGTATCCCGAAGAGCACAGTAAGGATCCTTTTCTGTGTTCCTCAACTGATAGGAAAATGAGTCTGTTTTCCTCACTTATTAGAAATGTTCTTATATGTTCTGAAACACTGCCTGGAAAATAGGTTGTGAAGATCAAATGGGCCCAAGCTACTAACAGTAAAATATAATTGAAAAGGTGTCACTTAATGCAATAGTGATTGTTTTGATTTACCGTGATCCTCAGAAAGCCCAAGTGTCTCAAAAGCACTCAAGTACTCGCATGCGGATATCGATGATGATGCTAGTTTATTTCTAGAGTCCGAAAAGAAAACCACAGAATGGAATATTCTTTGTTTGTGAGGAGATAGAATGTCAGGTTTTTTTCTACAAAGCAATTCCTGAACTGATCAAGGCCTTGAATAAGAAAACTCTGTCAGTCGTTTCAACTGTCTCCTGCCTGCTGCACCAGATGCCATGGGCAGCTCGTGGCCCTGCAGCTACAATGTGTAAAGGCGAGTACTCCTGGCTACCTGGAGGAGGCACGGGCACGCAGCGCTTCCCTACCAGGTATGTTCACTGGACTTAATTTGAAACTACTTTTGTGTCTGCCATTGCTCCTCTTCTTAGCATGTGTCACTCTAAGCACTTCATTTCAGTTCAATTCAGTGACTGCACCTAACAGTTGCTGAAGTGGCCATTGGTCAGCCACACAGACAAGCATCAAGCATGCCAAATGTACTAACCGTTAGTGTCTGGCCCAGTCCCCGGAAACGCTGATTTCTATACGTAATTTGCAAGCAACTGGCTTCGCGCCATTCATAAAGAAACAACCGGTGAAAGAAAACAGTCTACTTTACCAACACATGGTGGTCACTTATTTTCAACAATAGCCCCTCTCCCTCCTTCCAACAAAACGAACTAATTTCTTTGAGCCTCCATAAAGCTACTCTGGCTAGAATCAATGAGAGCCATTAGGGCCAGCGAGATAACTCAGGGGACTAAGCACCTGCTTAGGTAAGCACAGGGACCTGGGTTCCATTCCTGACACCACATGCCACTCTGGCCCCTCCCCCCGGGTGCTTCAAACTGGCCACAGAGATCAGGCGTGGTGGTGCATGCCTGTAATCTCAGTGCAGGGAAGGCTGAAAACAGGAGGATCACTCTGAGTCTGAGCTGTGTAGTAATACATAGCAAAATACATTACCAAATACATAACAAAATAAATAAATAAAAAATAAAAGTCCTTAACATCAGGCTAGTTTTGACAGACATTTGGCAAGCAATGAACTTCTCCCATGCAGATAAAAATAAACCGTCTTTGCTCATCTGTTTTCTAAAATGATAATTAAGAAGCTTCATTAGAAAAACACATGCTTAGACTGGTTCACCAGTACTGTGACATCAAAGAATAAAGCCAACTGAGGAAGGCCCAGTGAAGATACAGAGTCTTGATTAAGAACTAATGATCTTAACTGGAGCCGCAGTACAAGGAGTGAAGAATCATCGCTTCTCGGCCTTTTGGCTAAGATCAAGTGAAGGAGTGAAGAATCAGTTCTATGACTCTAATTCCCTACTTTTTAATATTTACATGGGAGTGAAGAAAAAGAGATTTACACAGCTGATTATTTCCCCAGGCATGTACACATCCATTCATCTTTGAACAATACTCCCTTCTAGGTAGGCACAAACATCAGGGAGCAAATTCAAAGTACCTTATGCTTAAAACTAAGACAAGGAAAAAGAAACATGTGTATGTGTTCATTTTGACTCTATTGCAAAATTTGATGGCCTTGCTATAAAAATGGCTAAAGTTACTCATGTTTAGAAAAACTTACAGTTCACAAATATATGCCATATTTATTTTATCCTGTAAAGTACTTACAGCATAAATATTACCTTAATTTTTGTCTTTGCCTTCAACTGCATTCTAAAATCCACTCCTTCTGCCTGCTATATCTATATGCATAGAGAAGACAAAGCCAGGCAGGTGATGTTAAGTGCTAGAAAGAAACTGTTTGTATTTATAATTGCTTTTCCTTTCATGTTTTTAATTTAGTACTTAAGCAACTGTTAGCCAAAGAGCAAAGAGATGCTATTGGTTGGAACTCTGTGTCACTGCTTTGTTTTTATCAACACAGAACCTCTGGCCTACGGAAGCCAGGAGGGGAAAAAAAGTAAAGGAGGAGAAGGAGGGAAAGTGACTAGACGGGAACAGAAACACATGTTGAATCTTGCCACTCCAGTCTCGCAAAGCTCCTTGCTATAACTTTATTGTTCCGTCTGCCTCCAGAACAAGCTTCACTCGGCATGGAGAAGTCATTTGGTAGAAGCTGTACCTGATACTTCCAAGCAGCAGCCAAAACGCCCACTAGAAAGCCGGGAAAAAAAAAAAGTAAATGGTGTAGGCTCCATACTAATACTGAGAACAGCAGCATTTTTATATAAAGCCATATTGGAAGGTCAAATTCAAGGGAACAGGGCTAATTTTGTGGGCTGCAAGACACACTGGAAAAAATTAGCCTGCTGGGTCATGTTGCCAATTCTACAGTTGTTATCTTGTGGGAAAAAGAAGTTATAAAACTGTTTCTTTGAATATGGAGAGGGAGGTACAGAGAATTTAACCATATATATTAATTTGGACTAAAAAATCGATTCATCTATCCATCCAATAATCATACACTGAGCATCTACCAGGCTCCAGACATTAATACATGCCAAGGACATCACAGGAAAAGAAAGAGCCATGATCTCATTTTTTAATTATTTTATTTTGTATGCATCCAGGTATCACTACGCATCTCAAACTCACAGTGATCCTCCTGTCTTAGTCTCCATACTGCTGGGATTTTAGGCATGTACCACCATGCTTGGACTGTGCGGCCAGCTCAGCACACCCAGAGGAAGGGCTGGCAAGGCATGTGGTGTTGGGGATGGAACTCCAGTCCTTGTGCTTGCCTAAGCAGATGCTCCATTGGCTGAGCTATCTCCCTGGCCTTTTTTTATTTTTTAAAAGAATAAAATTAATTCAAAAAATTAGATATGATGCAGAATTTCACTAAATAAAAAAATAATAGAAATTCAGCAATGGTTTTCTATTGCACATTGCTGTCTTCACATTAGTTGTTCAGGCATGGACATAATTTTAAGGAATGACTATTTACAATATGTACATTATTAAAATAGGGGAGATATAAAAATGTAAAAAATGAAACTAAGTTTGATTACAAAGGGGATTGGGTGGGGTCCTCTAGAGAGGAAAAAGCACAAGCAAAGGATCTAGGCTGCTTCTGCCTCATTGCTGGAAGTGGAAGGATTCCAGAGGAGGCTTGGTGAAAAGAAGCATACAGAGCATGCTATGCCGGGAGAAGTGCTTCGCTCTGGAAAGAAGAGCAGCAGGGAGCCACCGAAGTGTCTAAATAGCCATCCTATTGTTGTTTAATCACATTCTAAAGGGAGTTATTAGAATATCAATGACTGATGGAAAATGCTGGTTCTATGTTAAGTCTAAGGCATTTGATATTCCAAAAGACAGTGATGGTAAACTCAACTACCTATGTTATAAAGTAATATCACTAAGCTTCTTTTCTGGAGAGTTAACCACTTAAGGTTGCAGACCAAAAAATTAGAGAGAAAGAAGGGCTGCTACAAGGATAGCCAATATTTTGGCCATACCCCTTCAAGGTCAGTGAGGACTCAGGACATAAGAGAACCTCTACTGTAACATCCTATAACTCAGTGCTGTCCCAAATTTTCTGTTCAAGGAGACTATGGGGCCACAGAGGAAAGTAATCAATGATGTATAGTGTGCCTAAGGGAAGTCACCTAGAGAGAAAACATTCTCTCAGGCTTTCACAGAGAGCAAACTGGTCAAACAATGGCCATGACTCATCCAGACAGCTGACACTGACAACAGTTCTACAAAGCACTGTTTATGGTTTCACGGTAAATCCTGAGGGAATCTGACTGAACTTGACAGATATAAAAGTTACACTTTTTTGTTATATAGGTCTTGCTTTAACTTGGACTTAACCACCTAGCTGAAAAATTTAATCATGTGGTATGAAAAGTAAAGCCAGATTAACATGCTGTGCTGTAAAAGGCTCAGGTCAATAGCTTCAACACTGCCAGTTCTGCTAATAACCCACTACTGTTATGGACTATTGAACTATACATACAACTACTTTCTCTTAGTACAGTGAGAAGAAATATTTGTGCCAATACTGTTTACAAAAGTTATCATGTCTGCATCTTGTGCTCTGAACAACTACTATAAAGACAACAATATGCATGGTATTAATTATTATGGTTCTCCTATTAACATGTTTTGAAACTGTCTAATTTTTATTTCTTATTAAATGAATAAAAAATGAAAAAAAAGAGCTCAAAGACGGTAGCAAGGTAATGGGTGACTGGGTGGGTGAGTGTGATTGAGCACAGGGACTCTGAGGTTCAGCATCGTGATATGGACTTCATACACTAGAATGGCTAGTGAAAAATGTCTAATTGATATTAGGAAAGTTGTTCCTAGAGCTCAAAAGAGAAATGAAAAAGTTTAGGAAATCACAGAAGCTGTCTGAGACCAGGCTGTATGAGCGTTGCATTGAAAAAATAAATAAAAAATTAATTGATTAAATAAAAACAAATAAATAAATAGCCATCCTTTCAAACTGAGAATTCCAGGGGCTGGGGAGATAGCTCAATGGAATAAGCACCTGCCTCATAAGCACAGAGCCCTGAGTTCAATCCTTGATATCGCCAAAACAAAACAAAACAAACTGAGAATTCCAAAACCTAATAAGTTTGCATACTGGGGAGAGAGCAGTTCATGACTTAATGCAAAGATAAACTCAGAGTGTTTGTCACAAATTCAGCTTTGTGTACAGAAAACTTTCTTTTGTATGCAAGTCACATATAAACACTTCATCATCCAATAAAAGAATAGTACTTATCATATTAAGATGTTTATGTGCTCATTCCATAAGACTTGTGCTCCTTGAGTTTATTTTCAGTAACACAAGAGCATCACGTTTGTGTGCATTGGTGAAATGTCTAACGCAAAGTTCTCTACTTGCAAAGGAGGCACTAGCCCATTCGTGCACAACAGGACAGCGTACACTCTGAGCTGAATTTCACAGCTGAGCTGGCCACATTAGGCGGTTTCTCTGTAAGCAGATGTGGGGGAGGATGGGATATGGTTGGTGTCCACTTAATCAAAACAGGGCTCTTTGATTCTTCTCAGAAACTTGGGTTCTAATTATGACTCTATTGTCCCCCAATTTCCATAACTAATATGACAAACTGGTGACCTCTTTGGGTTAAAACAACTGTTTAGATTTTACCACCTAGTTATAAAATTACTAAGATATATAATTATGAGAAAAGTTATAGTACTTGCCTTCCTTATGTGCTACTTTGTCTGAACTTGGAACCTCATAAAATAATATTGTTCTTAAAGTTACAAATTTAGTTTGATGAATTATTTACATAGCCAGTGCCATACAACCATGCGACAGTTTTTTTTAAATCAATGTCTACTAAACTGATCCCTTTAATAGTTCACGTTTTGGAATGTACTCAGAAATACATGCTTTACAGATAAAATTTCCACTCAAAATGGTGCTCAGTTCGGTATATAATTAAAAGAATACAGTCAGCCAGGTGTGGTGGTGTATGCCTGAAATCCCAGCACTTGGGAGGCTGAGGCAGGAGAATCATTTCTAATTTGAGACCACCCTGCACTACAAAGTGAGCTTAGGGCCAGCCTGAATGATTTAAAAAAAAAAAAAAAAAAAGAAGACGAATGTAGTCAACTTATGATGGGGTTACATGATAGAAAATACACTGCAAATTGAAAATGTAGCTCAGTGTACCCAGAAAATTTATATCAGCCTACTAATGAGCAAAACCATGCAATACAAAGCCTATTTTATAATGAAGTCCTAAGTATCTAATGTAGCTTTTACTCTGCTGTACTGGATGTGGAAAGCCAAACTGCACAGTACACTTAAAGTAAAGTCAGAGCACTGAAAACTCCTAAATCGAGCCACCCAAAGTCAGAAAAGGTCTGAGAGCAAACTGGGTTTTGATCCCTTGCTCAGCTCCTCCTTATTATCTGGAAGCCAGTGCTCATGTGGCTTTCACCCTATGGCCAATTCCCTTTCACGGAAAAAAGAGATGTGGCCCCTAATACACCACAGGGCTCAGAGAACAGAAAAATTCCAGCCATCTACAAAGCAGTTTTTTGTAAGTCATAATTACTAATTTTCAAAGCCACACTATGACATTTGAATTTGAAACTGGACTCTGAAAGATGTTAAACTGTGTCATTTCATGTCTCCTAAAAGTGAAAAAAAAAAAAAAAATCTTCAACAACTCTCTCAAAACTGAAAACCACTCTGGATGGCAGAAGCTTCCCAAGCTGATCCTACAAACTTTCCCATTCTCCTCTCTTCTCCTGACCAGCCCCATGCTTACCCTTTAGACACTGCAAAAACTGCTCACCAGGACCCCCTACCAACTGTAAGTACCTGTCTGCCCTGGTATTCAGAGTTCTTAAGAAGGGAACACGGGTCAAATGCTATTTTGTTTACTCTCTGACACTCAACACGTAGTAGGTGTTGCTGACGGGCACTTGAGCAGCTCAGAATTCACCTTGTAGGTAAGACCCACAGGCCTCAAGGGTATATACGCTACTCCGCTATTATCATAGCATAAATGTGTGCTCATCTTTCTTTACAACCATCTGAAGAAAAAATGAACATTTTCCTCTTAATCCAGTCACCCTAAATGCGGAGTGTGTGCTCCTTCCCTCATCTGTTGCTGCTGGGATGGTTTCTGAGTGCTGCCTTTATCCTGCGACTCTCCTGCGCAAGAATCCACGTTGGTGCACCGCCCGGAGCCTGTGCTCAGTGTCAGCCTACCATGCTGTATCTGCGAGCAGCCACGGCTGTTCACGCTCCTCAGAGCTCTTTCATGTATGGGACACCATTTGATCCTCTGCCGGAACCAGGGGAGATAGGTGGGCAGACTCCAAGACTGCTGGTACAGATAAACAAAGGAGAGTTAATTAAGCCTGCTGAGGGTCAGGCAGGTCATGAGTGCGAGATGAGGCAAAGGCCTGTGGGCCTGATTCTCAGCTCAGATCGCTCCCATGGCATCAAGGCCCACAGCGGCTCTCGTCCACTCACTCAGATCCTTCACCTTCTTAATAAGAGCCACCCATGTCTTATGACGGCTTATACCTTGGGAAGAGATGTGACAAATGTCACTAGAGAGGACAGAGCCTGAACTCATGGGAGAAAAAGAAATCACCGTCATTCCAGGAATTCTATGGTAACCACGGTTCATGCCACACAAACTGCCAACAAGTCCCACCGCACAACGCTGTTCCATGTACTGCATAACTGGCCTAAGAGCCCAGCGCGTGGGGCATGACGCACACTACCCTGCAGCCCCAAAGCATGTCCAGTATGAGGACACATGACACTGTGGACCCGATCTCACGCCTGCTCAGTTCCACGGCCAGAAGACAGGCATAGCCTCCACTATCACGCACCCATGCAAGTCCTCTCAACACAGCAACGGACTTCCTATAGCGGTTCTCCCTCAAGCCATGAGGGTAACTTAACTCTTTTCCTTCAGGATGGAGGCAGCGGAGAGGTAGACATGTTCTGACATTTTTGGTCTGTATTATAATTTTTTGTTGAAGGCCTGGTAAAGGAGTTCATTAGTGTGAAAGGCATAGGGGCTGAGAGAAATCTGTGTTTCTGAGCCCTGACTTTAGCCTTGGTGAGCCGAGGCCTTCTAACTTACAAAGGTGATCAAGGAAGGCGGCTCTGACGTCCCCCAGGCCATGTGCTCCATGGCATGGTGTCTCAGGCTACCATGCAGGGCTACATCCTTGACCTACTTAAGATACCTCTCTTTTTTCTTCTACTATTATTGCTGTTTCTATAATTTATTTTTATTATTTTAGCAAGCATGCAGAGATAAACAGGGTTTCCACTGTAAACCTGCAGCTGGAGATTGAGTGGGAGTGTATGGGAGGGGACATACCTGAAATACGCTAAGTACATGCAACTGTTCCATTAAAAACTCCTTCACTCCTACATTAATTGAGCATTAACTATATAACTGACACCTGCATTAAGTATAGGAGGAAAGTCAGGCACAGAAGCTTCAAAATACAGAAAAGTACAAATGGAATCATTTTCTGGCTGGGTAACAGCTGGCCACACAAGGCAAGGGAAGCGTGCCCAGGGCAAAGCAGGCCCAATGGAGACGACCCAAGGCCCGACCCACAGTCAGACTCTGGTCACCTTCCCATATGCCCCTCTCTGCATCCTTTAAACTAGCAAGTCCCACTTGCACCCACGCATTCCTCATGCTTCTCTTCCTGTGTTATCTGTCTCCCTGGCACTTACCTCCTCTGACATCTCCATTTTTTTTTTCTTTTGGTCTTTCTCTTTTTATGTAAATATTAAATTCTACAGGAGTAGAGATCACTGATCCAGAGCTCTGCCCAGTGCACAGTAGGACCTGGGCCACACACATTCACCTTCACTGACTGTCGTAAAGGACAATGACCAGAGCCATCTAGTTCCTTTGTCCTCCTCTCTGTTCCTTCACAGATCTGATCATGAACTAAAGGCACTTTTTCTTCCAAACTCTTTACATTTAGCTGTTTTTTTTTTTTTTTTTTCCCTAAAGTGCAAATTTTATCAGAAGAAAGTTGTCTGCTTTTTTTTTCTTTCTTTTTTTTTTTTTGCAGGACCAGGGTTCAAACTCATGACCTTGCTGTTATCTTCTATGGCTGAATAACACTCCACCGTAGATATGCACTACATTCATCTAGTCATGCTGACAAGCACCTACTCTGATTCTACCACGTGCCTTTTATGAGCAAGGCCATCATAAACTTGGGTCTCTCCATTACACAAGGACTTTGACTGCTTTGGGTTTATACTGAGAAGTGAAAAGTAGTGTAATGAGTTATATGGTAGCTCCACTTTTTGTTTTGTTTTTTTTTTTTTCAAGACCTTACTGATTTCTACAGTCTCTGCCAATAACTTACAACTCCACTAGTACTGCAAAAGAGTATTTTTTTTTCCCTTGAATTCTTGCCAGAACTTATTATCAGTAGGGTTCTTGATGGCTGCCCTTCTGACTATGTGGTTTTTTTGTTTGTTTGTTTTTGGGTTTTTTTGTACTCTACTTTCTTAAGAGATACTTATTATACAGAAATGCAAAAATGTAGTTCACTGTCTTTGAGTATCTTAATACATCGACATGTTTCTAGCAGTAATTAGCTCAACTCAAAGCTGAAAAAATATTTTTGGGTTGGGCATTAATAGTTCTTTTTATCAACTTTTTTATGCTTTAGTCAATTTTTTAATTTTATTAATTTTAATAAGAAAAACAACAATGACAGTTTCAAAACACGGTAGTAGGACAGCCACAATAATTAATACAATGCACATTGTTGTCTTCATAGTTGTTCAGAGTACAAGATGCAGACATGATACCTTTTCTAAATACTATTAGCACACATATTTCTTCTCGTTGAACTAAGAGAAAGTAGTTGTATGTATAGTCCAAAGTCCATAATATTAGTGGGTTATCAGCAGACCTGGCAATGTCAGAAGCTGTTGACTTGAGCCGTTTACAGCTCAGCATATTAGTCTGGCTTTACTTTTTATACCTTGTGGTTAAACTTTTCTGCTGAATGGTTAAGACCAAGTTGAAGCAAAATCTATGTAACAAAAAATGTAATTTTTGTATCTGACAGGACTGTGTTAAGGTGGAATTTCAATGCAGTTTGGTTTTGGCTTTGGGTGCTGGAGGCTGATTAAAATCAGGGCCTTATACATGCTAAGTACACTGCTACAGACAGCATCCTAAGTTTTTCAATGTAATTTTGATTTGCATTTCCCTAAGGTTAAAGAGGATGAACATTTTTTCGCATAATCATTGACCACTGGTATTCTTTTGAGAAGCATCTGTTCATTTGTCCATTTCATCTGATTATTTTGTGCTTTTCCTGTTAGATATTTTGAATTCTTTATATATTCTGGCTATTATGCCTTTGTCTGAAAAATAGCACACAAAGATCTTCTCCCATTTCATACAACGTCTCTTCACTCTGTTGCAGAAGCTCTTCTGATTGAATGCAGTCTCATGTGTCAATTCTCACTCTTGCCCTGAGCTATTTGAGTCCTATTCAGGAAGCAGTTGCCTACGGCTATATCTTGAAATGTTTTTCCTGTCATTTTCTGTAGTTATCTCAGAGTTGCAGATCTTATATTAAAGTCTTTGATCCATTTAAGTTGATGTTTATCAAGGCTGAGAGATGAGAATCTATCAGTCTTCTCCAGGGGGATTCCAATATTCCTAGCACCATTTGTTAAAGAAAGTTTCTTCTCTTCAACACACATGTTTGATATCTTTCTCAAGAATCAAATGAATACAGCTGTGTAAGTCTATTTGTGGATCTTCCATTCTATACTACTTGGTCTATTTTCAGGCCAACGCTCTATGTTCTGTTATAATGGCTCTGTGGTATACTTTGAAATCAGGTATTATGAGGCCTCCAGCCTTATTTTTTTTTAGTTAGGATTCCTTTGGTTTAAAATTCTGTATGAATTTTAGGTGGTACTGTCTAGATCTATGACAAAAGTTGTTGGCACTTCGATGGGGATTGCACTGAATATATGGAATATTTTCAATAATGCAGCCAGTTTCACATCATTGTACTAATTCTGCTCATCCATGAACAGAGATTTCTCCATCTTTGCTTCAATTTCTTCCGTTGACATCAAGCTCTGTTTTTAATAACCACTACATTCTCCTGAAACAGAGACTACACAATAGTATAAACACAGCTGCCCCTGTGCTGTTGTGCGGCTGTAATTACTTGCCCCTCCAACTGCCCTCTTGCCACTCTAGGCCACTCTCCACACTAGAGGCAATGACTTCTTCAAATGCCACACATGGTTATCTAATATGATTTTAAGTCACTTTGGTAGCCCTCACCTGGCACAGCATATATTTTGGTGAGCTATGAGCAAAGGTAAACAGCACTTATAACAACCTCTCCAGAAACATACAATGTCATCTCTCAAAAAGTAAAAGACTATAAAGAAAAAATTATGGAATGCAGATATGCTCTTCCTTTAAAATAAGTGAAAAATAAAGAAAAAAATTTGTCTGATCACGAAAGTGACCTTATCATAACTTCAGAAATATCTATGTAGCAGCTGGCCAGAAGAGGCAGGGGTAGCTATGTTAAAATGAATACTCCTCAGCCTCATCAAACTTAATTATTCAGAATATCTAAAAGTGAGGTCACGGAGCTCACATTTTAAATAAGAACTCTAATGCACCTTTGACAGTCACTGACTTAACACTTCTTAACTCCAGGACACCAGACAAGTATGTGTAAGTTGGGCAATACTAAATAAACCATCAGCACCAAGACTAAGACTAAACTAGCTCTTTTTAACAACTAACAACTCCTCCTCTGTCCATTAATAATATTTTAATTTAAACTTCCCTAATCTGGGTCAAAGGTTTAAAAATGCAGATTATTTGAGCAGGGTCATGACATATCACACAGAGCTAAAACTAGCAGATCAGAAATATCTTCTCCCCCCTCCCCCTCCCCCTCCCCCTCCCTCTCCTTCTCCTTCTCCTTCTCCTTCTTCTTCTTTTTCTGTAGTACTAGATACTAAACTTCGCACTGAGTTATTTCTCCAATACTTTAACATTTTTATCTTGAGACAGGATCTGATGAAGTCACTCAGTTGCACAGACTAGACTCA
>PVKN010017704.1:0-17194 GCA_004027915.1 Capromys pilorides
AAGACAGAAACCATCAGTCAGGGTGAGGGTTTCTTCTGATGCACCCTTGTCATGTGTTAAAATTGTCACTGTAGAAGCCCCTTGAAATCTCATTGCCTGGAAAACAAACAGGAATGGTCCCGAAATTGAGACGATTGATCAGAACACTAATTGTCTCTCAAGCTGGTCCAGAAGGGTAATGAGTCCTCTGTTCAGGAGGGGGGCCCAGGGATGACCATGTCTATACCACACATTCAGAAGGATGCCCCAGTGCTGTTTCACCTTGAGATATCTTCCTCCAGTAACCCAGATGCGAAATGAACAGCGAAAAAGAGAGGCTAACATACAAAGCAGCAGGCAATTTTCAAGAGCAATAATTATCTCTGAAATTTAAAATCTTGACTGCTGTTTGAATATTCAAAGCAGAAGAGGGACGGCTCCCTTAAATGTATGAAATCATTCAGAAAAGGTAGTTGCTAATAAGCTATTCATCACTGATCATGAAAGACCTCTGTCTAAAGGAGTGCAGCACAGAAGTCGGGGCCTAATCATTGCAAGGGAAAGCTTCAGCCTGTGGCCACTAGTCTAAAACACTGATTCCCAGGTTTATTCAGAGAGGGCAGATGGTCTTCACATTTGCTGAGTTTTTGTAATGAACGGGGACTGGATTAAGTTGTGATCTTATTTTTATAGTAATCCTACGACACAGATGCTATTAGTGTGCAGCACCTGTGTCTTAGCAAAGTTACAAAGCTTATTCTTGGTCATATACTCTGGAAAGAATGGCACTGGAGGGAAGCAGACTGAGCTGGGGCCAGGGCAAGGCAAGCGGAGTCCAAAACACAAGGAGATGAAGAAGGAACATTCAATAATTAAGGTTAGTAATACAGAATGTTGTGATTTAAACATCAAGATCAAGGGCAGGGCCAAATAGCTCAGTAGATTAAAACACCTACAAGCAGGAGCAAGGGCCAGGGATTCCATCCCCAGGCTGGCCGTGCTGGCTCCACCCCGAGGGTATGCTAAGACAGCAATTGAGACTGGGTGTGGTGGCACACACCTGTGATCCCAGCTCTTGGGAGGCTGTAAACAGGTGGATCACTAACGAGTCCAATCTAGTAGTGAGACCCTGAATACCCTGTAGACCCTCCCCTAAAATACAAAATAAATAAATATTTAAAAAATAAAAATAAAATAAACATCAAGATCCGTATACAAAAAAATCTGTCATTAGCTAAGGTCAAATGTTTCAGTCAACACTGGATTTCAGCACAATTCCATGACTTAGCCGCGCTCCACCACCTCATTCAGGTCCTATTTTCTGGGCATGCTGCCTTCAAGACTGAATAACTGCTCCACACCTCAGGCATATTGGAAACCGGCCTGAACATTCTAGAAGATATTCACAGGTGAAACATCCCTGAAGACCGAGAGTGGGAGTCCTGACAGTGAGATCTCAGGTGTTGGCCCCTCGTCATTCTCACAGAACATAAATCTTGCAGGGGTTCTGCTTTGAGTTTTCAGTTTTCTCTCACTGAAGGAAGCAGGAAGGGATCTCTGCATCTCCTTCAGAGCCGGGAGGAGCCTGCCCTACTCCTCTGGCTGCTCCGTGAAGTGAGCATCAAAGTAGGGCCTGAAGCCACATACTCCAAGGAATGTGACTGGGGAAAGATGACATCAATTTATAAAAAAAAAAAAAAAAAAAAAAAAAAAATTCTGAGGCAGGGTGAAGACAGTGATTTCCACCTCTGGCCCCCTGGGCATGCTGAGCCAGCTGTTGAACCCTGGCACGGAGGGGCAAACCTGTAATCCCAGCGCTAGGGAAGCTGGAAACAGGGGAATCACTAAAAGTCTGAGCTGCATAGACCCTGTACCAAACACATTTTTTAAAAAAACGGCAGTGATTTCTGACATGTAACAGGACTTGGGACAGGAAATGAAGGTTTTCTTCACCTACAGCAACCAAGAAAACACAAGAATAACCCCATGCCCATTCATAAACAGCTTGAGGAGCACTCAGTTACAAAGTGCATAGAGAAAGCTAGCTGCTTTTCACTGCAGCCTGTGAAGCTGTTGATATCAGCTTCCTATATTTAGCACCCCAGACGCTTTACATGAGGGTTTTGAGAGACAGAGGGAAAAGGGAGACCCACAGGAATGTATCATTAATCTACCATGAGGAGCAGATTTCTAGGCTGTCTCCCACTTTTTCTTCTCCTTTTCCTACTTTTCTCTGGTGAGCTCATACCTCATGTAATACCCTGAGGTACCAAGTGCTCTGCCTAAGTAGAAACCCTAACCCTACAGACTAGGAGAGCAACACTTCATTTTGGTCACAATCCCCAGAATCCAACAGTTGAGGAATAGCTGTGCCAAACAATGAAATTTTATCTCCAGTTCTAACAGGCATGCATTACTCACAAGCACTTAACATTTCAAATTGCTCTTTGTTTTGGTAAGTTAAATAAACTGTCCAGTAGTAAGTAAGCATCATTTTACAAAACACTGTCTTCCTTTCACTGCATGTCTCAATACTCTCTCCCATCACCCACTTGCATTGATCTTGTCTTCATCAGCTCTCCTGGCATTTCAACCCAGCCCAGGCTGTAAAGAATTCCACTGCTGAATCACCACTAAGGCAGCCAGACTCAGTTTTTAAAAATACTAGTAATCACCCACTGAAAAGAGCATGGTACTTATCTTTTTTATTCATTTTTTTTTTATAATATGGCTGGCACAGCCTGCACTGGTGGTGGGGCTGGCTCAGCATGTGGTGCCAGGATCAACCTGAGGTCCCTGAGATTGGCTAAGCTTGTCTAAGTAGGCACTCCAGACCGCTGAGCCATCTCGCCGGCCCACAGTACTTATTTTTAATGGCACTTTCCTCTTAATTATAATACAGTACCAGTTTTTCTTTCATTCTCAACTTTCATAATGATACTATCAAATAGTAACAAATATAAATTTGCACAGCCTGAAATATGCAATTTAATCATAAGCCATAATTTCCATATCACTGGAGAGAGAAAAAAATTCCAATGATGAAGCTCCACTGCCTAAGAACCAATCTTGAATTAAATTTTACTATCTGCTAAAGTTAGATATTCTACAGCAATATCAAGAATGGTTTAAAGGTAATAGTAAAACATTTACTGTTATATTAAAACTCCACATTGTGAAGTGTTTACCGAAGATCTAAATGATATTCTTCTTCGGCAAATTAGAAATATCTTGTAGATGACTTCAAAACCTCTTGAAAGAATAGGCTGTGCTATTACAGTGCTCTCCCTAATATATCTCTTCTTTATTCATTCTGCTCCCTTTGGAGTTAGAAATGATGTCTTCCTGCCAGAAAAAAAAAAATCCAGCAAATCCTCCCAGATCGCTGGCTGAAGGAGCTAACCTTGTTTATTCGGCTGCCCAGCCCCCAACCTGGCTACTGCTCAATTTCTCAAGTTACAATATTTTCCAACTTTCTAGCAAAGTCCAAAGTAGAGACTCAAGGTAAGGAGATCCACCAGTACAAAGATGCTAATCCTTACAGTCTGCTGAAGGAGGGGCTTGAACCACAGTTAGACAGAATTCGGTCTCTTCGGAGTGGTCCAGACAAGGATGGTGGTAACAAAACCGCTTTTCATAGTGCGTTCAAAAGCAGATGGGCTCCATGAAGAAGTTGGAGAAGGGCGCCATTGCCCTCTAGTGGCCAGAAGTGCGATCTTCCGCGAAGGAGCCCATTTCCAGAGACGCTCAAGACTCGCAATGTCAGGGCAAAATTATAGCAGGAAGATGTTTAATTATCCTCCTCGAGTGTTTTCTTTAGTCCTTCCTGCTCATACAGGAGATTGTAGACGGCTATCACAATAAGGCTGACGGAGCCGCTCACCCCTCCTCCTCGGGCACTACGATGTACAGAAGTTTCTCTACCTTTTTCTTTTTAACAGACCTGTTGATTTTTTTTTTTTTTTCCTTTTCCTAAGCAGTTAAACCAGAAATTATAAAGGCCAAATATCTTCATGTATTTCAGAGCTATCAACTTGAAATTGAAAAATTTAATAATTCACCACCCTGAGTAGGGAGTTCTTAACAAATTGGGTTAAGTTTTTCCAAACAGTGACCAATTTTGTAAGAGACAAATCCAACCAAACACATTTCAGTCCCTTAAATCATTGGCTAGTCAAGATACACAATGCTTACATTTTTTAAAGGGAAAAAACTGGGAACTCATTCATTGGGCAGGTTTGATGATGCAAGGAAAATATTAGCTGCCTGTGTTCAACTCCATAAAACATTGTTTTGCTATTATTGCTTAATAATGGGACACACTTACGATCAAAGGGAAAGTAACAGTATGGAAAGTAAAGTCAAATGAAACCATCACAGTTCTCAATTATCTACGCACAGAAATGTATTGAGAATGAAGAATGAAGTCGGTTGCAGATCTTGTTTCTCTGTTCCTGAAGAACAGACTCAATACAACAGATCAAAGTTTTATGAACTGTGAGCTTCTAAAGTCATTGGTATTCACAGGCAAGGTTCCAAGACACACCATCCTCTTGAGACTGAAACTGTGCCGTTGTAAATCAGGCCAGGAGGTCAAAGTCACAGTGTTGGTGTTTCCCATATGAGGAACCCCAAACCAGAATCCTGACAAAGCAGCCATGTAATTCTATTCAGAGCAAAAGAGAAATCATGAATTATGAAGACGTTTACATTGAAAGAGCATGAAATTGATCCCTACTCCCCAACTCATGGCAGGGCTCTTCAAATCTGCCCTCTTCCTCCCACAACTAGATAACCAAACATATAACTCAGAAGTCACTACAACAAAAGAGAAATATGAGTTCTGGGTTGTATAAAATAGAGCAGAAACTTCTTTTTTTTTCAAATTAACAAAAAGATCGCATCTTATAATTGAAAATAGAATTTAGGTCTCTAGTAATTTTACTCTCTGGGTGTTCTGATAAGACTGCTGAACATAATGCAACTTCTCAAGTGCTATCAAAATGGTCCGCTGCCTCAATTAGAAGTATTCTTAAAGCCCATTTTTCTAAGTGCAATAAACTCAGTGTGAATAAATCTAAATGCCTAGGCCTCTCCAGATTATCCCATCTGAATCCCTCCAATGCATTGCTTTATTTGCCCTCCTTCAGAGTGGCAAGGATAGTCTGTTTCTCTCTCTTTTTTCCTCCTCAAAACCTACAATAAACTCAACAGTGTATGCAGACTTTGAACTAACAACGAAAGTATTAATGATAAACATTATTAATTATGAAGAGTGGCTGCAAGACAGTTTTGATGTATCAGTTTGCAATGGCTGGAAAAGGCCAGAAGTAAAGCTCCTTGTCACTGAGGCAAAGTTTTCTGGCCTCTAAGGCCTGAGCCCCACTGAAAACTACTCACATTCCTTCGTACTAGGCAGGATTTCAGTTTTGCAGGGAAGGTCGAGTTCCAGGGCCTGTCTAGTACAAAAACTTCCACTCAGAGCTTTTATTTAAGGAAGTTAAGGTGGCCATAGCTTCAGAGTCCCTCTAAATTGGCCGCTACCCACCTCCCTTTGTTTCGCAACTTTTACTCCTTTGTTCTACTAGAAGATGACCTGGCTCCCTGCAGCTGGAGTTGGGCAGTGGCATCTGAGTTCTGGGGTCTCTAGTGGGGGAAATAATTCCGATTGTAATGGAATGAAGGGCAGCCCTGTCTTTATTCCCTCCTATGCCACAGGGCTCTAGAGCTGATGGGAGACAAGCATCCTCATTCCTGAGAATCCATCTGCAACCCGGGCCCCAGGAAATCCAGACAGCACGCAAAACCATCGATGTCTGCGGCAAGCCCAAGTGATAAGAAATTGATCCAGCCTCTGCCAGATTAATTGTCATAGCCTCCCTGTGATTAAACCGAAAACTTACTCTCTACGTCATATTAAACAGATAAGAATGAGCAGAAGAAAATCAGATTTCGCAAGATTTCTTCTGGAGGCAATAGAAAGGAAGACTTCAGGCGAATCTATATCCGGTGACAATAAGGCTTCAGGACCACCGCCACACACACGCACACACACACACACACACACACACACACACACACACACCCTTAGGGGACGACGTCCTGCCTAGCTTCACTCAATCTCTTGGAAACAGTGCGGTGGCCCCTCATTTCCTGGTGCATTATCAGCAAAAGCAACAGGGCTTCTAGCAAGGAGAAAACCTTTCACCCGAGAGAGCCAGGGACGCCGAGCCCCCGGCCAAAGGAAGCAGGGCCTTACCAAGAAAGGGATGGGAAGCTGGTCCCTATTTTAATGAATTTCTTTAGTGACTTTGCTTCTCAGCCCGAGGCGGCCCTTCTAAAGCTCCGCCGCTTTTGGGCGAGAGGAAAAGGTGTATTCTCCTCTCCGAGGTTCCTCTCCCGCTGCCTTTATCGCGCTCCCTTCCTCCCGATTCGCGTTCTCGGGGCTAAGAGCCGGGAGAGAGAGAGGCCGCGCGTGCTGCGAGCTGCACAGGCTCGGCGCGCCCAGAGAGGAGACGCAGGCTTCGGGGAAGGTCTGGATCGCAAAGTTCACGTTCAGCTTAGCCAGCAACGCCAAGCCGGAGCTTAAGCCAAGCCCGAGTTTCAGCGGTTCGCAGAGCTACCCCTAGGCTGCTGGGAGCTTGCAAAGGGTCCCCGAAGCTCTCGGAGACACTTCAGCTGGAGCCCAGGAGCGCGCGCCGCAGTCGGCAGCCGCAGTCTGCGGACCCAGACCCCGCTACTAAAGCGCTCTGCGTCTCCGCTCTAACCCTGGTCCCTTCACCTTTTTCGGGTCTTCCCCAGCAATCTCCACCCGAGGGACCGAGCCCTAGAGGTCCGAGAACATCCTGGAGGAACCCCACAGAGAGCGGTACTGTAGCGGCTTCCGGAAAGAGGCGCAGCGCGGGCGGGCGGGCGGGCTGGCTCCGCGCTGGGGACCACTTTCCCCAGAAACGCGAGCGGGGGCAGCCAATGCGTCCAGGCTCAGCTCTGCAGTTTCTTTCCCCAGCCGGTAGCAAAGCCCCTGGGTTAGGGCCTAGGCGCAGACCCCGGGGAGACCAGAGCCAAGGAGAGTGCGGGGCGCGCATCTGGCGCCTCTGCCCCAGGGCCGTCTGCGCCCACAGCTGGCTCCCTGAAGCCGTGCTGATTTTTAAACAAATCTTTCACGCACCCCCACTTCACACTAGCGAAGGCGTCTCTAGTTAGACACCGACCTCCCCGCTCCCAAGGCAGCCTCTTTGAGGAAACCGCCTCATCCCTGCCCCACACACGCTCCGAGGAGCCCCATCCAGAGGAGGAAGGGACCGGCGGAGCGCCCTACCTGGGGCCCTCGCGGGTGGACGAGACCTCCGGGCCGTCGGGCCCTGCGCCGGACGAGCGCGGCGTTGTTAGCCCGGCCCCAGTCTGGGTCCCATTCACAAGTCAGCGGCGGCTGTGAGCGGCCCCCGCGGCATCTGCTGCTCCACCCGCGTCGCTCCCCTCTGCCGGCCGCGGCCGCGGAATGAGCCGCGGAGCGCGCTAGTGGCAGAAACGAGAAACCGAGGGGGAGGTGGCGGCGGGCGGGGGGAGGAGAAGGGAGGCCGCGGCTGGGAGGGAGGGAGGGAGGGAGGCGAGGGCGGGGGAGGAGAGCGGCCCGGCTCCCAGACGCGGCGCGCCGGCTCCGGGGGCTGCGACCGACCCTGTCCCCGCCCCTCCCCCGGGGTTCCGAGCGAGGCCACCAGGATCTGCGGCCACCCCTCCCGCGCCGGGTCGCTGCGCTCCGGCTCCCTTGGGGCTCCGAGTCTGGAGCAACTGAAGTTGGGCTCCGGGGACGCACAGCCAATCAGGGAGGTCGATGGAGAGAAGCTGGGCCCGGGTTCGGAACCCCATTTTCTCCCCTCCGGCCCGCAAGTCCACTCCAGCCGCTCAGGCCAGGTCCAGGGCTACCCCGCACACAGGGTGGCGGATTGCAGGAGCATTCCGAGTCCGGGAGCGCCTCCGCTTCCCCCTCGCTGTCCCACCCCACCCTCCGCGAACCCCTCCACGCTGCGGCTCCTACCCAGCCCCCACCTCGCAGCCTCCACGCCCCATCCTTCGCAAAGTCTGTAGCGAAGCCAAGGGCTTGGGACTCGAGAAGAGCCGGCTCTGCTCCCTCCCGGTTCTCCCCTTTACCCTCACTGAAAGCCTCCGTCGGGGACGCGTGGAGGGCTTGGCTACAGTCAGCTCCCCTAGCACCCCAGAGGTTCTTGGATGCCCGTTGCAGCCTGAAACCAGTATCTCCCACAAGTGCTGTCACTTGTTGCCTCCCCCAGGCGTCTCCTCCGACCCGCTAAGGCTGAGGAGCAGCGGTTCTCAGGCTGGGAGGGCCTGCAGGGTTACTTGGGGCGCTCGTCCTCCCTGGTCCTCCCTCAGACCTCACCGAGAAGGAACCTCAAAGAGGAGACCTGGCCTGCTTCGTGCCCTCCCTCAAGGAGCCTCTGGGAGAAAGACCAGGCGGGATCTTGGGCGTCCAGCCAGGTCCTGGGCAGGGCGCTTGCGGTGGGGACTCGCGGAGGCCCGTACTCTGAACTGGGGCGGGGGTGCCTGTCGGGGAGCCCTGCCCCGGACGAGTTTGCTGGGTGAAGAAGAAGAGGACGAGGGAAGGTGCAGATGCTGATGGAAAGAAAAAGAACCTCCAGCGGGAGGGGAAGCGCAGACGCGAGGTGAGGGAACCAGCCAGAAATCTCAGGAAAGCCGGGCAGACGAGAAAGGCGTGTGGGTCCTGCAGCTGGGGAAAACAGAGCCAGGAGGGCAGAGGAAAACTGGACCTAGAGCGGTGCGCTAGGACTCCCGTCGCGAGAGAGAGGGCAAAGGAGGACGCTGAAATCCTCCCTCCAGCTCGCTGTCCGATGGGTCCCAGGCCGCTCCAGAGGCACCGTTCTGCCCCGGACTCGCCCTCAGGCCCATTTTTCGCGGGCTCTCAATGGGTACCAGCTACAAGGGCTGAATCCTACACCTTAAGGACTTCTCCACATTGCTCACTCCCACCGCAGCTCCCCGCTCTGCGTCCAAGGGAACTGCACTCTGCCACTGCCCCTCCCCCAAGAGTGAAGTTGCGGGGCAGTCCAGCATCTGCCACCCTGTGGTCCGAACAGGAGCCCTTTGCACAGATCGGCCTCGCCTCTTCGTCCCATTTCTTTGGCTCTCACTTGTGATGGGCCACTGGGCCCTCAAACTGACCACGTTCTCCAAGGCCACCAAAATCCTACCCGTGGTGAACACATAAAGGGTGGCGAAGAATGAAGAGGGTCGGACTTCAGCTTTGCTCTTGTTTGGCTTCAAATCCTTGGCTGGATTTTTCCATCCTCCCCTGTCGCCTCTCCCCCCGCACGTGGGCATAAAGGAATCAGGAAACGTGCAGTTGTCCTCAGCCTGCTAATGCAGGCGTGAGGATGCTCGCGGACCCTTGAGGAAAGCTTTATTTATTCTGCTTTAGACCCACCCCTCAGGGTGGTCCTGCTCACTAGCAAGCAGCCACTAGCTTGAAATCTACCTCTGCTTTCTGTCCAGACTTCGCTGAATGACAGCAGTTGCTTTTTAGACCATCGCCTTCATGAGCAGTAGTAGCAGGAGTGAATTTTTTTAAAAAGTAAGTTTAACAATGCTGGATAAGTTCCTACTGACACTGCTCCCTTGAATCCCAGGGTCCTAGTGCATACAGCAGCCAGTCTTTCTTTGCAAAATTTAGCTCGCTGTGACTGGGATTCTGCTCAAGAGAACAGAACACGTAAGTCCACAGAAACCCACTTCTTTGAATGTTCATAGAACTTCTTACAGTTGCCAAGATGCGAAAACAATGCAAATATCCTTCAACTGATGAATGGATAAACAAAAAGGTAAAGATTCATTCCTATGGAATATTGTTCAGCATTAAAAAAAGGCTGGAATACTGATGCTTACTACTTAATGAACGACCTTCAAAAACATGTTAAAATCCAGATTGAAAATCATATAATATGATTCCATTGTGTTAGCTACTTTCTCTTGGGTGAATAAGAACTCCAACACTCAGAAATTAAAGGAGCAAATGTTTATTTTAGCTCAGCTTGGAGAGATTTCACCCCATAGTTGGCTTGCTCCAAGGAAGGGTGACATGGCAGAAGTAAAATAGTCCACGGTAGGACAGGCAGGAACAAGCCTCCCTTCCTCTCTTTATTCCATTCGAACTAAAAGGCTATTAGTTGAAGCCACCCACACCCAGCACTGACATTCTGCGTCCAGTAAATCCACTCAACCACACCCAGAACTATGCTGATTCAAAGAGTGGACTGACCCAGTTACCACACACACACAATTCCTACTGGCACATTCTAGATCAAGCCACCTCCGGAAAGACTCGCCCTATGAGCACTTGAAGCACATGGGAGACACCTGATTGCAAGCCATAACATCCATTCATATGTAATGTTTAGAAAAGGCAAATTTACAAAGACAGAAGACAGATGCACACTTACTGGGAGGTTAAGAGTATAAACACAACTTGACAACAAAATGAGACACAAGGGAACTTTGATGAGTAAGGAAATGTTCTAAAACTGTATAGTGGCGATAATCCTACAAATAAATAAATTTACCAAAAATAGTTGAACTGTAACTAAAAAGACAGAATAAATTCAATTATTTTTATTTTCAGCGCATCTGTGACCTACTGCAAACCTCAAAAGGGAAACTTTTTGCAGAGCAACTTTCAAGAGGAAAAAACAAAAAGCAAAATATAAGGAAACAATAAACAATGAGAGAGAGAGACAGAGAAAGACAGAGAGACAGAGACAGAGACAGAGAGACAGAAAGAGACAGAGAATCTAGTTCTTATGGAAAGATAACCATACTTCTATTCAGCAAGTTCTATTTTGGCAACTGCTTTGGAGAGTCTTCTAAGTGTTAAAGCAAGTTAATTTCCCCCTTTCATTCTTCTAAGTGATTAATTCCTGGGAACTAGTGTGAGGCATTTCAGTTTGTGACATTTTAAACACACCTACACATAGACACAGTACAAAGTGCACATTTTGGAGGGTAATTTTTTATGACTATGTTAGGATCTGTCTCAGAAATCCATATCAAGCTCTTGGGTGGAGTATTGTGTGATTACAGTTTAGATTTTAAAAGGAAAAGAGAAGAATGGGATAAAAAAGAGAACCCACTGACAGCTTAAACTGAAAGATTCAGTTCTGCCAGACAGCGAAAAGTTGGGTGTTTGTGTTAACTTGCCTCACCTTTCCTTCTCTGCCTTGTTCTTCAAGGGAGGAAGCCAGGGTGCAGGGCTGCGCTGGAGTCAGGATAAATCAAACCCTTTGGTTTCCTGCCCGCTCCAATCCAGACAGAGGTGAGGCCCCAATGAGCCTTTCTTGTCTTTGTCCTTGTCAGCAGGAGACTGGTAATTTCCTGTTCATTCCTTCATCAAAGGTACCAGGCTCTTGTCCCTTTGATGTGGCCCTCCCCAGACTCTGAAGATAGCCAGGCCCTGCTGATGCTTTTCCTTGCTTCCACTTAGAAGTTCCAGGCTCCCCGGGTTGTCTTCAAACTTCCTAATATAGAGTCATACTTTAGTAACTGTTGTAAAAAGTGAGGCACATTCAGGCAGGACTTGATTGCCTCACAGTGTTGCGTATGCCACCTGTGCCAGGCCCTGGCAAAGAGAAAACTTGGAGAAAAATGGGCTGGGAGTACCATGTCTAAAGCAACATTTCAGGTGCAGAATCTCATAGTTGGATACACTGAAGAGGTGAGAGGTCATGTGCCAATAATTTGTGTCTGAGTCCCAGCTTTGCCATGTACTAGCTACAGGACTTTCAGTGATTCTTTATCTCTATAATAGATGATTTCCACATCTATTAAATGGGGCTAATATTTATCTGTGCCTGGACTGTTAGAGAGATTCACTGTGCCTCCTTACCTAAAGCACTAACAGCTCTGCTTAGAGTATAGACTCAACAGATGAAAATTATTAAGTGCCATTATTAATTAAGATATCTGATTATTGTCACACCGTAAATATCTGAGCAAGAAAAGAGTCATGTTGCAATTGTGAATTACATTAATGATGGAGATTAATCATATCATCAGTGGTATTAATAATAAAACTTTTGGTCAAGTATATCATGGCAATTCACAATTTACTCACTCACCAAAGGCTTTTGGGGGTCCCACAGAATCAGACGTGCCAGGCTTGGGAGCAGAGGTGTATGTCTGAGATCTAACACAAACTGAGGTGGCCATTTTGGACACAGTATTCACCCTCTCTGAGGCTAGTGTTTCCCCCACCCCACCCCATATCAGTGAGAGCCTGGGCACGATGGTTTCTGAGGAGGGCCCTTCTAGAGTTGGAGGTTTCGAGTGAAGTCTTAGTCTTCATTTCAGTCAAGACATTTGGCTGAACTTGAGGGCACAAGGCTGTAATCTTAGCACCCTGGGAGCCTGAAGCGAGAGGACTGCTAGTTTGAACCTAGCCTGGGAAAATAAGCAACTCACTGAGACTGAAAATTAAAACTCTGAGTAATGAAAACCTAAAAGATACATTAGATACTGTGAAAGGGAAAGAAATTGTTCAATGGGAAGGAAAAACTGGGATGAGGAAAAGAAGAGAGAAAGATATATTTGGGTATCTATGCAGTATAGTTTGGATAACTAGTCTTTTGAAAGCAGCAGTTAACGCTTTTTGTTGTTATTTTTACTCTCTTTTTCTTTTGAATTTATTATAACTTCTTTGTTTTCAATTTATTTATTTATTTATTTAGTATTTTAAGAAAAGGGCCCACAGTGTGTTCAGGGTCTCACCACTAGATGGGACTCATAGTGATCCGCCTGTTTACAGCCTCCCAAGAGCTGAGATTATAGGGTGTGCCACCATGCCCAGCCTCAGTTGCAGTCATCAGAGTGCCCCGGGGGGTGGGGCAGGCCCATGGGTCAAACCCCTGGCCCCTGAGCCTGCTTGCAGGTGCTTTAATCCACTGAGCTATTTGGCTGGCCCTTTTTGATATTTTTTAAAAACTAATCTTACTTACATATTTATATCTGGCAATGTCAACAACTAATTTGAAGATAGCATCATGTAATATAGCAACCATTGTTAAATTCCTATTTCTTTGATTAGTGAAATTTTGTATCATTTTTAGTGCTGTCTCTTCCTTTATGTCTCTATTTTGTATTATTTAAAAATTTGTTTCTAAAAGTCTTGGGATCTAGATGAGCGTGAAAGCCCTGGTGTCTTCCCCACAAATTGAATCAATCAATCAATCAACCAACCAACCAACCAACCTACCAACCAATCTCAGACATGTATTTCCTCATTCTGCCACTAAGAGCAATTGGTAGATCTGCTCAGGGTAAACCCACTGGGCTCTGAAGCAAGTCACTTTATCAATAACAGTTCTTTGCTTTGTTCCTCACCTTTAGTGTAGCCCCAAAAGGCAAAAGTACTATCTTTTCTGGTCTATATTTCTACATTCCCACCACCTTCTTCAATACTTGGCCATCAAATACAAGTCCAAATTTTTTTTAATGAAACAATAAATAGTTTTCAGTGGATTACAACCAGGATATAGGTCAAATGTTGCCATATTACTAAGCTGTTCTAAATGATCTCAGCATTCAGTGGCTTAAGATAACACTTATTTACTGCCACAAATCTATAAGTTGACTAGGGTTGCCTCATCTAGTCTAGGCTCAGATGAGGTAACTCTGTCTATCTTCCTGTTTCTCATCCACCTGTTATCACCTTGGATATATTCTGATGGTGACAGAGACTGCACAAGAGGACAAACAGAACATACAAAGTGCTTTGAGTCTCAGGCACAGAAATGGAGCCCTCTTGCCCTGTCTTTTAACTTATTTTGTTGGCCAAATCATGTTACCTGAGAAAATAGAAAGTTAAGAGATGGGAAAATAAAATCTAATTTTTCACAGACAGAAAAAGAGATAGGGAATGAGGGAGGGAGGGAGGGAAGGAGAGAAGGAGGGGGAGAGAGAGAGAGAGAGAGAGAGAGAGAGACAGAGACAGAGACAGAGACAGAGACAGAGAGAGACTTTAGAGTTGCATAGCAAAGAATGTGTATACCAACAAATATAACATATTGGCCACTCATAAAGTTTCTGCAGACAGAAACTCATTCCAGTCAACCTTGAATTCTGAACTATTTTGCTTTCCAAGTCCCATACATTGCATCCTATAGTCAAGAATAAGATTATCTAGACCATTAAAGCCAGTGAGTTTAAAGACAGCATTATAGCAAATCACTGCACCTATGGTCCTCCTTTACTTTAAGGTTAAAGTTGTAATTCAGGACAAGCAGAAGTAACAATGCAATGTTGATGATGATGATGATGTTGATGATGATGATGATGATGATGGTGATGATGATAATGATGGTCATGATGATAACCACTACCTTTTATTGTCTATTTTAGATTCCAGAAATATACTACATATACAACTAACAATCCTAAAACATTCTTGCAAATTTTGTACATTGTCCTTTTTTCACAGTTGAGGGAATCCAGCCAAGGAAATTACATGTACTGTCCAGTCTAGTGCAATTGGTAACCAGTGGGGCAGGGAATCCAGGCTGGGGCTGTTTGACACACAATTGGCTGGGCTAATGCAGCTTTCCGAGTAAAAGGTCATGAGGTGGACTCTGGTCCTGATATATCTGGAAGGAAAGAGCAATCTTCTACACACTGAGGCACACTGTGCAGGCTTCCAAGGCAAAGTGCTGACACACAGTGGATGCACAGTAAATTTTGCTAAAGGTATAAGATGTAAATCTAAAAAGAAAACCAAAAGGACAAGGCCTAGGAGGGCATAATGAAGAGGATATATAAGCACAGTACTCTATTTGGAAGCTGTTGATTTCCATGGGGCAAAGTACCTGGCCTTCTTTGGGCCATGCATTGCCTGCCTATATAGGGAGAGTTGTTTTTCCATAGAACAGTAGGTTGCAAACTCTTTGGTACCTATTGTCAGTTTTGTGGATGGACTTTTTGTTTTTCACAGACTAGAAGAGATATTTTGTAGGACATGGGGGTAAGTAGGAGTACGGAGGTTAGGAAGGGATGCTTTCAGGATGAGATTCTCCTGAGCAGAATCCATTCGAAAGCCTTTTATGCACAGGTCACAGTGGGGTTCATATTTTAATGGCAATCTAATGTCACTCCTGATCTGGCAGGAAGCAGAGCTCAGGAGTCACTCTTGAGTAATCACTTGGGAGTGGTTGTAAATGCAGACGGCAATGTACTATGTCTAGATGTTCCCCAAAAGGCACATGTGGCCATAGGTGAGGCTTTCCAGAGCTGGCTGGACCTAGAGTATGTGATGCTGGGATTGATTTGTGGTGCAGGGGGTGCTGGGGTTCATCTTCATGAACCTTAAGGACATGAGGATTAAGGGATTAAGTGGAATCCACCCTAAGCAGCCTGGATAAGATATAACTGTCAGACAGGTTTGTGGCCGTCCCTTGCTGTCTAGCTGTCTTCTGTGTGCCATGACGGTTTCTGCTCTGCAATGCCACCCTGTTGTGGAGCCAGATGACTGTGGCCTGAAACCTCTATAAACTCTGAGCTAAATAAAGGCCAGACATTTTGTCTCAGCAGTTAGGAAAGTAACTAAGATAGTGATGAAGCCTCTCTAGCGTGCTGTCCACACATGCTCGCCTCTTACTAGGAAGCTACTTTCTAACATGCTATGGATGATACAGGCCCGTGATCCAGGTGTTGGTGATCCCTTGCTTCTAGGCAACGAGAAGCATGAGTTGGCTCTTTTCTACTTCTCTGGCCTTCCAGCCTCCTCCATGGCAACCAAGATGCTCTTTTCTTTTTACTATTGTCCAAATACCGGCTAATTCAGTCTCAAGTCCTTTGCACTTGCCGATCTCTGTGGCCAGAGTACTCTTCTTTATTCTTTCTGATTTCTTACATCATTGCTTTGCCTATTGAATGAGCATTGTCCTTACTCTCTCCTCAGCAGAAAAACCCCTGTGAACACTGCAGTGTCTTATGTCCATGTTCTCTATTATTGTACCCTGCACTATTCTTTTTATTTATTTGTTTTTTTGTATTTTAGGGAAGGGTCTACAGGGTGTTTGGGATCTCACTAGTAGGTCAGACTCGTAGTGAAGCTATCCACCTGTTTAAAGCCTCAAGAGCTGGGATTATAGGCACGCACCACCACATCCAGTCTCAGTTCCCTTCATCAGTGGCCCCAGAGGCAGCCCTGGCAAGGTAGGCTTGGAGATCGAACCCCAGGCCCTGTACCTGCTTGCAGGTGCTTTCATCCACTGAGCTATTTGGCCGGCCCTAAACTACATTATTCTTATCTGTAGCACAAACCAGTAACTTCAAGTGATATTGATTATTTGCTTTATTTGCTTATTTATTTATTTATACTGATTTTCTTGCCTCACTAAGACATAAGCTTCTGAGAGGAAAATGCATGGCATTTCTTCCTTACTTCTATAACTTGAACATCTAACACAGTGCTGGGCATATGGTAGGCACTCAGTAAATATTTGTAGAATGAATATATGAATAGTAAATGCAAGAATAATGCTAACTAAATGAATGGCTCCCCAAACCAAAAACAGATGGATCATCTGCTTACATCTAAACATGGTGCAAGTGTCACTTGTTTACATAGTGAATTTAATGATGCCAATTATTCACATTATAAAAATGAGTCTTTGATTTACCAAAGGTCTCACTTGGAAGCTAGCTAAAATAGCTACTTCTTCAGTAGTTTACAAACATAATCCAATTTATAAAATAACGATATACAGACAATTTCCTAGAGCATACGAATTTACTAAAGTGAAATATACAGGTATGCATAATGGCAATTCTGCTGCTGCTTTTGATTCCAGTTTGTTTGCTGTGCAGACTGAAAGACTGGCTTATTGAAACACCTCGCAGAAGACTATTTTAATGTTCCTATGTGCATAGATTTACATTGCTTTTTAAAAAATTTGTGAATAGGCACATTTAAATGTGTTTGCTCTCCAGGAGCACCATTTGAAATGTATTCAAGATTAGTATTGACTTGGTTTGCAAATAATCTACGATTTGGACAATAGGAGTTAAGAGAGCAGTGTGTTCCAATTTTCATGACCTTTAACTATCAGGATTGGGAAGGGCAGAGCAGCAATCATCCATGTCCTACAGAGAAACCTTTCTAAGAAATGTTTCTTCTAATGAGACCTACATATGTAAATAT
>PVKN010017705.1:0-17192 GCA_004027915.1 Capromys pilorides
ACTCAACCAGCCACCCTGTCTATATGCTTTTCTAGCTCCTAAATTTCATTCACAGAGTTTATCAGCATTTCTAATTATCACCCCTAAGCTGACTTCCTTGCCACTTTGGAGCATCATGGTGACTGGCTTCCTCACCATTCTGCCCAGTGTCTAACATGGGGCCTCAGTAGACGCCCACTGCAGTGCAGGCTTGCTAGCACCCCGAGTGTGAACACAGGGAAAAGGGAGAGAAGGATGCCGGCTTCCCTCCCCTGCTGTGGTCCTGTGAAGGTGCTTCTCCACCGGCTGTGCACAGAAAATCCGCTGAGTCTCGTGGCATTCCTGGGACCTGCCAGGAAGCACTGTGGCTTCTGGTCCCCGCCTGGCCACCGTGCTCTCCTCCCCACTCACATCACACCGCAGCTCCTGCGAACCTTCTCTGGAACACTCAGCACAGTCTAGCTGTCAACAGCAGAGGGATCGAAGGGCCATGGCAAACACACCCAGAAGGGAAGGCGAGCGGCAGAGGGGACAGCGGTACTGTGGTTTATAAATAGACCTGACAGCCCCAAACACGCTCTACCCGGAAGAATAAGCCACCAGCTTTGGAGGACCTGTGGGGAGAGAGGTCCATCTTTCTTCTCCATGTTAACTGTTCTAGCTCAGACAAAAAAAAAAAAAAAAAATGGTGTGATTCGGCTTAAGAATTATAAGAGTGTTCTAGGTGATTTCTTTCTTAGGTCTGATCTCTAACTCCACCACTTGTGGCTGAACTGTCCTACCATTAACCTGATAGCGCACTGACCTTCCTGACACTACTGGACCACCCTGAGCCTTTATCACATTTGCCTCAGCCTAGAAAGGATTCTGAACACAGAAGAAAGCTTACTGTATTGCACTTTTCTTTCTTACCTAACCAGGCAAAATGTAAAAGCTGGCTATTTTTCTTCCACAAATATTTAAACTGATACAGAGCCATACATATAAGAGTTTGCATTTTTGGAGAAGTATTTTTAAGTTTACCAATTGATGCCTACAACACAAACATAATGAGTTACCATGAAATTTTTGAGACATGTATACATTCCATAAATGTTTAAACAGATCTAATTCTCTAACATCTAGTGTTCCAAAGATATATTTTAGTGATTCAACCTAACCTGTTAAACAATGAACCATCTACTAACAAGCTCTGATAAATGGCTGCTAATTAAATTTTATGATACATAAAGCACAGGCAATCCATTTTTATATCAAAAGAGCCCAATATCTCTGCTGAATTGCAGCAAATCTTTCAAACAAGGTACACATTTATTTAAGCCCTTTCCAAAGGGACCTAGTTTCAAAGATTGCAATTTGCTAAGAGATTGGACTGGGTATTTCCATGGCAAATAATTCCATTTACATTACACCCAGGCCTGGTAACACTGCATGCACTGAATACTGCATTACTATCAGCATAAGGCTTCCAACTCCATGAAAGGTACAAAGCATAAAGAATACTAAAAGGAAACAGAATGTTCAGGTTACTTAAATTTCTTCAGTTTTATTGCCAGCACTTTCTTCTCAGGAGCCTTTAGCTGAGGAAATGAAAGTTATCAGTAGCAGAACCAAATTCAGACAGGAGATTTGAGCCAACCAGATGGAGGTGAGAGAAATAATGGATGGACTGGGATGATGAGCTCAAGGAGGCTGCCTAGCGCATGCAAATGCAAGCTGCATGATGCCTTTGCTTTCCTGAGGCTGGTTTTATGAGGCTTCAGCTCACAACAAATGCTTCAGTGCCAGCTCACCTCCAAGATCCAACAAAATTCTCAGGGAAGGGAGGAGGGAGGAGAAGCCAAAAGGGAATCCCCGGGATACTAAACCTGAGTTCCTGAGGTTCTAGATGTAGATGGTATGGAAGAGCAGCCACTCCCACTGAACACACAGCCACCAGAGGGTTGACGAAAGCTTTAGAGTACATGGAACTGGGCTTTAAACCCTGATTGCCTAATATTCAGGCAAGTTCTGGTTCCACAGAAGAGCAAGGCAGAGTTCTCCTCGCTGCTTAGATTCCTGCAGACAGTTAGAAGCACCTCATTATCTCGTTTAACAGAGATAAGTGTTGAAATCACATTGGGGTTGATGATATGCAGAATGGCTGTTGTATGATGATATCAGGGTGCTACCCTACTATTGAATTTTGGGCCACTTTGTCCTCTTGTCTTGCATAGCCAGAGGCATCAACAACTATTCTCTCTTCACATCTGTTCTTTCAAATATCCATTTTCAAACAAGCAGGAGAACACATGCAAATGGAGTGGATGCCTTTCTTAGGGCTGTAGAGAATACAGAGGACCATAGCAGGAAAAATGGCACCCCAAATCTTCCCACCCAGGTGTCCTCAGGAGCCCAAGTGTCTAGAAAAGACCCAATTATTGAATTTCTTCCTTGATACCTAGAAAGATCACATTCACCTCCTTGAATCCTCTACTTGCCTATCCTTTTTAGGGTTTTATCTGAACCCTTTATTTTTAATTCAGCTCTACCTCATGAGAACTGGAGCTTAGTTTTTATGCTGAGCATGCAGCTCGCTGCCTTACCTGTCCACATATCCAGCCCCTGTTCCCATGCACTCCATGATGCATGCTCATTATCTCTGTTGAGTACAAGATCCTTTATCCTCCATCTTTATACACAATGTGATATTCACTTAAAAATTTGCCTAAGATAATACATTAATAATTATGATGTTAACTAATATATTTTCACCCTATTGGGAAGACACTGAGCTATGAGTTCTCTCTATACATCATCATATTTAACAGGCAGGACACTGTTGCCCCCTCACAGGCCAAGTGGGAATAGAATTATGTTCTAAAGATGGACAGAGATGAGTCTGACCAGCTTGGCTCTGAAGGTAAATGTCATACCCAGGAGGTAAATATTTTGATGGTCTCTCCTCTCATACCTCCTGGAAAGAAAAGGAAAAAATGTTGTTTTGTTCTTGTTTGTGTGTGTGTGTTTTGTTTTTTTGTTTTTTGTTTTTGTTTTGTTTTTGTTTTTGTCTTAAGTACTTCACTGAAGAAAGCATATCTCCTATAGTTTCCTCCTTGATATTTAGTTGTGTGACCAATTTCACAGCCTGTCACTGCAGGGGATTCCCATGCTTAAGGCAGTTTTAATATACCTCAGCACATTCACTCTTCTGGCCATGCAGAGCCGAAGGGTCAGACTAGAAATGACTCTGGAGGACCTGTCGCAGGCCCTTACTTCATGCCACCATGCCAGCTGAGGTGAAGGGACACCTCCATCAGTGTTATGTCTTAATCTGGATGTCCCTCAAAAGCTTCACAGGCTCATAGGTAGGACTTGGGGAAGAGATAGGACTGCGGTGTTTAGAACTGACTGCTGTTAGGAGGTGAGTCTGGGCAAAAGAGGCAGGGCTCTGGGGCATGGCCTGGAAGCCATGAAGCTCGCTTCTGGTCTCCTCTTTCTACCTGTCTTCTTGTGGGTGCAGTAAGATGGGCAGGTTGGCCTCTGTGATGCCCCTCTGCCATGCTGCCCTGACTTGGAGCCAGCCGATAATGGACTGAAACCTCCATAGACCACGAGCTAAAATAAACCCTTTCTGCTTTAAGTTGTGAGTTTTGGGTTGTTGTGTCTCAGTGACCATCATCCATCATAATCTACTGCCAGTCATCTTTTTATCTCTCCAGATTCCTCCAGCTCCACCAAATGTTTCCATTTCCTTTTCTTGCCCTTCCTCTTATGTTCCCATAGTCTTAAACATGGGGCATGTGGTGGCACAGTTGAAGGAACATGTGTAGAAGTCTAAGAGTTTTCAAGAGGCAGTAGAAGAATCCTGTTTGAGTCACTTTCCCCTCATTCTCCAAGCCATGATCAAGTAGGTGCTGGAGATGGTGCTGGTCATGGGTTCTAAGCCTGGATTGCAAAAGGCACCAAAAGAAAAAGTAGCACAAAAGCCAAGCCCTAGCCCTGGCCAGTGTGAGGCCATTGGGAAATCTTTTCATCTTTTTTTAAATAGTTATTCATGGAATTGGCATGACTCTCAATCAAGTATTTCTTTTCTTGCTATTGATATCTCTATCCCTTTCTATTGATTACACAGATTGGTGTGCTTCAAGTTGTCAGGGTCACAGGTGTTCATAATAGGCTTTGGACTGCACTTCCTAGCTACTCTCATGCCCAACCCTCTCCCCTAGCTTGTCGTGGAATGGAGTCTGAGATGCAGCATAGATTTTACTCATGCTCATCCCATGACCCAGCTTGCATCCCACCTCTCTTTTATTCCCATCCTCTTGGGACCAACTTCAACCTCAAAGCATGTCTATTGCAGCATTTCTTCCCCCATCTGCATTGACTCTTCTAAAAATTACTGAACTTCATAGTTTTACCCCTAAAAACATCCATCTTGGTACTGAAATTTATTTTTTGCTTAACTTACAAAATAGCAAAACACAAGTAAAGTTAAATTTGGTACAGCAGAGAGCTATGTAAGCACTTCTTACTGTATCCAGTATCTACTGAGTCTATGCCAATGTAAGACTCACCTCTTGATACATGGCTAGACGGCTGGAGAAACTTGACAAAGTTCCTGTTCTCATGGAATTTTCCCTATACTAGAAGAATGGAAACCACACACACAGTGGAGGGAGATTTCAGGAAATGGTGACTATGGAGAGTAAAATGAAGCAAGGCAGTGGGGCAGTACCTGGGAGGACTCCTGCAGCTCAGAGGCAGGAAACAACTTGCAGAGCTGAGAAGGCATCGTTCCATCCTGAAGGAAAGAAGAAGGGAGATCATCTCAGGGAGTGAAGAGGGCAAGCACAAAGGCCCTGAGATGGGCTTGTCAGGAGTCAGAGGTAGAGACAGTGACAGCAAGAGGTGGATGTGGAAGAAGGGGTGGGCACGATCAGACAGAAATGGGCAGAGGCCAGACCACACAGGGCCCCTGAAGCAGGGGCAAGGAGCCTGGATTTTAACTCATCCAGTCCCTGCCTTTGGCAGACTCAAGAACTAAAGCCCAAAGGTAAAGTGACTTGCTCAAGGTCATGGAAACATTCACTGGCTTTAGAAATTGGATTTTCTCCCTTCTGACAGTTCTCGTTCTGCTTTACTGAGCTGCTTGCATCCAGCAGCTCCACGATGGTCAGCAGGGGCCGTGAAGACAGAACTTAAAGCTGTGACATACTCTTTGTGCTTGTGAGTTTTCCTAAGTCCTTTTTCCAATGTGTTGCTCTTCCTAATTAGAGATGATTGTATTTGCATCATTTTACCCTTTTATAAACAAGAGTACAAAAGCAGAAGTCGCTCTGAGCCATTTAAGTCAATATTAGATATTTAAACAGTGAGGTAGTCAAAACAAGAACAAACTCTGGTGGCTGGAACTGCATCCAGTTCATCTGAGCTATCTCTGTCATTGTTCTATCCAGAACTATGCAGATACAGACTACATTTAGTGGGACCCTACGCATAGACCTAAGATGCTCATTGTTTCAAGAGATGGGCTCCAAAGTCATAGGTCTCCAATGTGCTTCTCTACCCCATGAACCTTTAAGAACCATTCCTGGTTAAAAAAAATAAAGAAAAATCAGCACAGTATGTAATAAAAACAAAGCTCTGTGGCCTGCTGCGCCAGCCCTGCCTTTGGGACTTGCCCAGATGGCAACTGAGACTGAGCATGGTGCTGTGCACCTGTAATCCTAGTTCTTGGGAAGTGGAGAAACTGGAAGGATCACTAGGAGTCCTATCTGTGTAGTGAGACCCTGTAGACCCTGCACTAAATCCATTTAAAAGAAAAAAGTGCTGGCTTCAGATTTGGCCTGAATTATTCTCTGACGTTGTATTATTTTTCCTCATCTATTAAATCAGGATGAAAATACTGTACTATCTCAGAAAGCTATTATTAAAATGAATTGCAACAATTAACATATGTGCACTGTGTAGCAAAGCATGTGGTACCAGAGTGCCTCTTCGCTTCCTACTTCTCAGAACTTAAGATGCATTTACCAGGGCATAATCATGTCAGAAGCTGAAGATTATGTTTATTGAATTGAACTAAAAGCAGCTTTCCTAGAGCAGAGACTGCTGGGTGAGAAATAAGGAGTTGGCGTCAGAACTTCAGAGGTCTTGAGGCCTTACAGAAAGTTGGATATGAAGAAACAGGAGAACTGACCAGCAGAATAAAAGAATTATATACAGCACCACACTGTACAGCATGCTTCCCTCTCTCCGGGTGATGTAGATGCATGGACTAAACTTAGCAAAATCATGAGCATGATGATAAGCAGAACTTTCTCATGCTGGGAGCTGGAAGGTGGCAGAGGATCCTCCTCTGGGTCTCCATGCCTTGCATGTTACTGTTGGTTTTCTTCTGGGGACAGAGTGAGTGATGCTCAAACCAGGCTGACCCCAGGGTCCTCTTGAAATGAAATCTTTCTGGGAGGAAGAAAAGGACTTAGCTGTGTCTCCTTATCTCAGTCCTTTGAAAGCAAAAGAGCAGCTTCACTTAGGAAACATGGGGATGTGGAATCTGAACTTAAGCCTTGAAATAGGGGCTTCCAAAGTTCGACTCCATAGCCATCCACTTACTAATTCAGTTGCAATGGGCAAATAGACACTTGCTGTATGATAGAGGGAATCCTCCTGATAATTGCCACATGATGATCTCAGTATTGCCCAATGGGCCCAGAGATGGCAAATTCATGGCTTGTGTGCTACAGGCTGTTTGCTATTAGTGAAATCTCTACAAGGTGGGCTATCACTGGGGGATCTCCACAAGCATGCATCCATGGCAGGAAAACAGAAACAGAAAAATCTCCATGGGAGAAACAGGCTAGGACCACAGAACTCAAAAGGGTCATTTTCTAGTAGCTATCATTTCTTCTTTTACTTCTGTATTTTGTACTAAAAATAAACCTCCATGAAATAAATAAAAAATGAATTAAAACTAAGGGTCTGCCCATGCATTGGTTGGGATGATTAATTTTGTATATACAACATGTAACCCTGAAATAACAGTGTCTTAATGGAAAGTGAGTTTTTTCTCACATGTATCATAATCTGGTGTGGGTTGGGAGATTATTGTTCAACCTGTAACCAAAGTATCTCCCAGTGTCTCATATTCTACCCTAGAACAGAGATGGAAGAGATAATATGAGTTCTTAGTCAGTTCCACCTAGCAGTGGCATCTCTCATATTTCATTGATTGCTTCCAGCCCCAAATGTGAGGAAGCCTGGGAAATAGAATAGCACAGAGACATTTAGCAGAAAGTGGGTGGCCCCGGAGTGCTCATCCAATTTCTCTGAACTTCAGTTTTCTCAGCCTTGAAATGGACTTAACAGTTTCTACTGCATAGAGCGTGGTAAGAATTACATGAGCTAAGGTACAGAAAGAATGAAGCTCAATGCCAGGCAGACACAAACTATTCATTATCCATATTGTAGATTAATATGTATTAAGTAGGCTTCTTTGGGGACAGGCAAAAGAAATGGGCTATAGTTAATTGAAGAAAACATGCAATTTACTGGAGAGCTTGAGACAACTTATAAAATCTTAGAACTAAAGAGCTAAATTGTAAAGGTCAGAAAATCGGGGATCTGTGGCAGGGAGCACAGAAAGAGATTTGGTCTAGTTCCTCCTACTGGCAAACCAAGGGTATTTTGATCATCCTCCTTCCCCAAGACTCCACACGGGGAACAAGTCTCGCTATGCAATTCAGGTTGACCTTGAGCTCACTTTTGTAGACCAGCCTGATCTTGAACTCGCACCAATCCTTCTGCCTCAGCCTCCCAAGTGCTGCGATTACAGGCATGCACCACCATGGCGCGGCTGTCATAGGATGGTTTAAATAAGAAATACAGAGAGAAGCAGTCTACCAGTGCAGTGACTGATATGACGCCCTCAGGAACCGTGATTCTGTCCCTGCTCTCTGCTCTCCTCCGCACACTGGCTTTTGATTGCAGATAGTCACAATGCAGCTACCGCACTGTGGCTGGAAGGGAAGCGATACCAGCAGGCCTCCTTCAAAGTCACTGCACACAGCTGTAGCATAGGGCCACTCCTCACTGCAACGGATGCTGGGAAACTTTTGGTTTTTAAGATACCCTTTGTAAGATTTGAGCTAAGAATAGCTCAATAGTGAGGCATGACAATACGATCCTCCTAACTGACAAGGCCTGTCGATTTCCAGCTTAATGCTAGTAAATCAATAATCTGTTAATGGAGGAAGGTGAAGCAAATAGTAACTAACTCCTTCTCCTGGCTGCTGCCTTTAGGGAAATGAAGGAAAGATATGAAAGTCATTCCTTGGGGTCTACAGCGCAGGATCCCCAGCCCAAGAGATCTAGATTAACACTGGGTGTGGCCAACGTGCTGGTTGTTAGGCATTTTCCCAGGGACAGCTCTCTGCTCTGGAGCCTCCTCTAGGTCAAAGTGCTCCAGGTTCCCAGTACAGTGCACCCATGGTAACACTACCAGGAAGATATTTTACAGTGTTAGTAGACCTTGCATTAGACCTGATCCACTCTATGATGAATTCTCAGTATGTTATTCTCGATAAATATAAAGTATTTTCTAATTGCCCTCAGAAGTTACACCTTTCCTAGCTTTGATATCCAAAATCCAAAATCAAACAGTCAGATGCTGACACAGGAACAGATACGTTGAGGACAGGGTTGCATTTATAATCATAGAAAAAGGGAAAAGGGCAAATAAGAAGTAGGAAAAGGACGTGAATAAGTCTACAGAAAAAGGTGTAAGTCTTTGGGTTAATAAAAAATTCTCTCTCTTCTTGTCACTGTCCCCATCCAACCTCTTACCCAGAGACATTTTTCCCCTCATTATAGTGAGGCCAAATGGGCTCGAGACAGAAGCCTGGATGTGAATGACTGTGCTTTTTAATATTTTACAAAGAGCAAAGTTTATAATCCATGTAATAGCCACACTTTATTGATTGTCTGCAACCTGTTCCATGTGAGGTTTTGCATGTACCATAATAGCAATATTATTTAACAGTTAGGGAGGATTCATTTAGTCCTAGCCTCTGGGCTGAGTGGTTTATGCGCATGATCTTTATTCATTACAACAACCCCATCACAGAGAGGTGCAGTTACTTGGCTGGTTTTAATTGAGGCTGTTCAGGATCCAGGACAGTTATAAAATATGTGAAGTATCATAGCTTAAAGTGGCAGGGCTGTGAGTCATATATACTCTTTTAATCACTAGGTTCCTCTCTTAATTTCTTCTTCAGCCCTATAAGAGACATTTGTGTTTCTTTTTATACCTAAGAAAACTGGTCCTCAAAGAGATAGGTGACTTGCCTAAGGTGAAGAACAGAGGCCTCATCCAAAAATGAACATCTGAAACAAACAAACACTTCTCAGAAGAAAAAGTACAATATGAAATAAAAATGAAAAAAATGTTCAACATCATAATCATTCGAGAAGTGCAAACTAAAACAATGTTGAGATGCCATCTTACTCCAGAAAGAAGGGCTGCTATCAAGAAGTCAACCAATAACAAATGCTTGTGGGGCTGTGGAGGAAAAGGAACTCTTCTTCACTGTTCGTGACAGTGTAGACTGATACAGCCTCTGTGGAAATCAGCATGGATTCCTAGTCCTCAAAAAGCTAGGACTAGAGCTTCCATTTAACACAGTTGGGTATCTTTCCAAAGGAATTAAAAGCATCACTACAGCGATGTTTATATCAGCACAATTTGTAATAACTAAATCTTGGAAACAAACCTAATGCCCATCAACTAATGAATGGTCTAAAAAGATGCGAGATTTTTAATACAATGGTGCACTACTCAGCTATAAAGAAGGGTAAGCTTCAGACATTATAGATAAATGAGTAGACCTCAAGATCATACTCTTAAGTGAAATAAACCAGACACCTTTGTGTAAATATTACATTGTTTCTTTGGTGTGAGAAACTTAAGGCATAAACAAGAGCCAAAATACATAAGAGGTATTATGAAACAGGCAGTAATTGTTCAAAAGGAAAGGGGAATAGAGGTGGGATGGAAGGGAAAAGAAAAAAATGATAAAAATAGAAACAAAGATTTATAAATAAGGAGGGGAATAGAGAGCTGGAGGAGAGGGAAAGATAATGGAGAAAAAAGAGGGACTAAGGTATATCATGTCCAGGGACAAATTCCCCATGATGAATGTGATCACTGCATATCTAAATGGTACCAGTAAACTTAATTTAAAAGGAAAAGAACGGGGCTATTAACTGGCAGTAGAATCTTAAATGCATGACTAGGTTATTCCACACGACCTCTTACCAATAGTTTAATGTATGTCAAACAATCTGAGTGCCCCTTACCCAAAATGCTTGAGGCCAGAAATGCTTTGGATTTTCTTTTCTATATTTTGGAACATCGAGACATACACACATAATAAAATTTAAACCTAGAGGGCAGCATTTCCTTCGGCAGCACCTACACTAAGCATGAAGTTCACCTAGATTTTATGTATGCCTTATGCTGACCCACTTAAGAGAATTTTATAGAATATTTTCAGAGTGCCTGCGACCTTGACTATGACATCACATGAGATCAGCTGTAGCATTTTCTACTTGTGATGCCATGTGCTCAACATTATTCAGATTTCAGGTTACTTCAGGTTTTGTATTTTCACATTAGGGATATTCAGCCTATAATGTCAGTATCAAGAGTTGCATACACAAACTAACAAAGCATAGTAGTCATGCCCTCTGAAATTAGATAGGTCTCTTAACCTTTCCAAGCCTCAGCTTTCTTATCTATAAATAAAATGGGTCAACAGTAGCACATAAATATTAGATTTGCTATAAGGGCTTGGTAATGTTGAGCCAGATGCTACTGTTCAATAACTGCTAGTCGTTTTTCTTCCAGCTTCTTTGAATTTCGCACATGTTCCTATTTATTGTTTAGTCTTAAAAAATCCCCTCCTCCTGCTGTGCCTCAGGTTCCCTACTTGTGAGCTAGGAGAAGGTCATCTTCATTTCCTCCCAGCCACTTCCCAGTTGTCACAACACACTTCTCACATTTCAGTCAGGCATTGAGAGAAGGCAGGCTGTTGCATGCCTGCACCTAAGGGAAGCATAAGGTGCCTGGGAAAATAGACACCTGGGGAATGTTGGCAACAGCAGTGCCCATAACCCCATGTTCTTATGACTCTAGCAGCTATCATGTGTAGCACGCTTGCTTTGTGCCAAGTTCTTTTAAGGACAATAAGATATATTGTCCTATGCAACTCAAGAGTCTGCCTTGCTGACACTGGTGAAATATATATTTTGCTGAAAATACACGTTGCCAACTGGGCAGGTAGTCTTGGCAAGATTTCATATTAACTAAAATGTACATTGGAGGCAATATGACAGATATACCCAGATATGTATCTCCATGGCGAAGTAGACACATAGATTGCTCATGTGCCACCTCACACTTTGTCAGGGCCGTCTGCCCACCTTGTGTCTGTGCCTGGTTGATGAAGATTCCAACCGCACTCCTTGCCCTTGCCCTGTAATGACTATTAATATCTCTGCCCCTATTGTAGAGATAAGGGTATAAAACTCAGAGATGAAGCAGTTTACCTAGCTACAAAGTGGGAAAACTGCCTCTCTGACTCCAGAGACTTTGTACTGGTGACCTCTACACACTCTAAGAGCATTCTAAAGTTTTCTGAACTTAAGCCCTATTATATATATATTTGTGCTACTGGGAATTAAACCTAATATTGGCACCATGCTGTGTGTGTAGCAACTGACCACTGATTTGAGCTGTATCCCCAGTTCCTAAGCCCTCTCCTAGAATCAAGGAACCATGCCAAGCTTCACAGTAAAAAAAGAAAAAAAAAAAAAGAGGAACTGAGCTGATGTCTGGCTGTATGGAACAGAAGACACTGCAGGAGAGAGGAGAGGTATCTAAGCAGGATGCCCCCACCATAGACAGTCACCGGAGCCATCCACACTCATGCCCCGAGGCTCCAGGTGAAGTCGAACGTTCAAGAAGCTTCCGGGTGAGGCCGCCCCACCAGTACTCTAACCCCCCATAGGTTCTGCCTCCTCGCTCTCTGGGCAAATGCAATCTGGGGCTGCTATCTGGGTAATTCACTTCCTGAAGCTGATTCCATTCCTTGCTCACGGTGATACGAATAGAGCTGTAGCTTACAGGCACGCTGCACACCTGACCTTTACAAACAGGGAAATACCAGGGGCTTCCAGGCAAGGGACGCTTCGCTGTTCCGCTTGTTATCCATAGTCCTGAAGATGAACAGCCAAGCCGTAACCTTGTCAAGCATGTGACAGAGACTTCTTCAATGATGCTCTGCTGTAACCGGAAAGGGATGACAGACGTTAAAACTATTGAAGCTTCTATTATATTTCAATTGTAACAGGCTACAAAGTGGCGAGGTATTTTGCATTTTCTGTTACAGGAAAGAACAGATTCATGTTATTACAAGGTTTCCATTTCCTGAAAGATGCCCCATGGTCTGGAGCCTTAACTCAGTGGCACATGCTCCTGACAGACAATAATAGTCTTTACGACCGCAAGAGCTTGTATGCCAAGGCTGGTGGAAATGTCATTTTCTTCACGCACTAGGGATGGTGAGCTGAGCCCACCTGTGGAAAACCTACACGTTTCAGTCCCTGTCACCTTCTTGGCCTCACCACACTGAGAACAGAGACAGGCTTGAGACGGAGCTCATCAACTTTGAGACTGGAGTCAGCAGGCCAGGTTCTGGTCCTGCAACTGTCACAGGTTACCACAGAGCTCCAGGCTGGCGGATCTTTTCTCTTTGTATCTAAGGATCTGGTTGGTCCCTAAGAAGATTCTCTAGTCTTGTACATCAAGTCTGTCATGTTCATTGCTGGCATCAAACCCCTGAAGCTTACACAGTGAGTCCCTTAGCTATCTCATCTCATGTCTCCCCGCTTTCTTCTATAACTAGTTCATCAACCCATTTCTGCACAAACGATTCCTCTTCCCCTCTCTGAGAACGTCCCAAGCCATTCAGCCACTGGCTGTCCAGTGCCTCTTCTGTGCTACAGCTTTTGGCAGATCCCATAGGGACCAGAATATCAGTAAGCAAACAATCCCAGCATTTTCCACAAAGGTTCTACCTCTACTTAAAATGTGCTTATGTGTTCTCTCCATCACCTTCAATCCTCGCTCTGGTAAATTTTACTCTTCCATCATCCATTTCAAGCTTTTCTCCCACAACCAACCTCAAAGCTGTGTGCAGTAGCCGTTATTTATCTCTTCTTACACCCGGTGCCTCATCATTTGCATGAAATTTTAACACTGCCCCTCATATTAACCAATACATTTGCTTGTATTTCTCAAATTGCCAAACATCTGACTGTGAGGGCCTCATTAGGGGCCCAGAGGATTGATAATAGCAAATTTGCTTCTTCAGTCATGCAGGAAATTGGTGGCCAGACCAGCCTGAGCTGAGGACTTAACAATGCAGTGAGACTGCTTTCCTTTTTTCTTATAAAAATGACTAGTTTTCCAAAATCTTTGCTTATGCTAAAAAGGACAAATGACTTCTACAAAACTATCATTTGCTGTGGAATTCTCACAGCACAAATGGTGATGTGTTTATTTTCAGTTAGTCCCTCATTAATCCTTTTCCTATATTGGATGTGATTCTGCCTGTATGTCACTTCTTCGGGAATGAGTAGTGTCACTTACATTTTGGAGGGTACCCAACAGATGTGGGGCTGTGTTTTAACTCCCCTGGGGCCTTGTGGGAGTTAATTTCTCTAAAACTACCTCATCAGATGGATATGGGAAAATGAAGGACTACTTCCTGTGGTTGTAAGGAAGCTTAAGTGTGGGGAAGTCTATAAAACATGGAGCTTCAAGCTGGTCATGGTGACACATGCCTACAACACCAGCACTTGAAAGGCTGAGGCAGGAAGATTGCTGCAAGTTTGAAGTGAGCCTGGGCTATAAAGGGACCCAAAGGCCAGCCTGAACTGCATAGAAATACCCTGATTCAAAGAGACAAATAAAAATCATAGTGTTTAGAAAATAATAAGAGCTGAGTAACCTATTCTCTGAATCAAAACCAATTCATTGATTTCCCGCTATGTATAGGAGGCCTTTGAAGAATGTAGAGATAGCTGACCTATTCATTCTTAAAGGAATTATCTGAGTAGTTAGCATGTACTTGCTATCTGACTACCAAAAATCAGGCCCTAGTTACATTTCATTCATCATCTGAGTTATTTACTTCACGACACTTTCTATAATTAACCACATTTGTTTGACGCCATGTTCATTTGTCATTCTTTTTCCTCCAGAGCTAAGAAGGCCTAGATTTTTGATGTCTTTTTACTACTAAATCACCAGCACTTAGTCCAGGGCTTAGGATAAAATAGATATTCTAACTTTTTTTTTTTTAAGTTGAATGAAAATCTCCTACCTGCTGGGAGCACTTTGAAAAAACAAAGCAAATAGGACTCTTGAAGTAATTCGCAATCAAGTAGAGAAGTGTGAAAAAATATCAAGTCAAATTTTAATACCCATATATCCCTCTTAACATTTGATCAAAAATAGTAATAGGTTTTATAAGTATAAATGGAAGTGACAAGCCTGAACAGGCAGAGCAGAGGTAGTAGGGATGAGTGGAGGGGCAGGAAATGTTAGCAAATTTACAAAGTATTCCCAGCACTGAGCCCCTCCCTCAGTTTGACTTGTGATTGGAAGAAAGAAAGCCCGCATTCTGAATTGAGTTTTGCTTTAGGCATGCTTTGATTTGTGCCTCTGATACTTCCCCATGGTCTCAGAACAATTATATGTTGTCGCTCTCCTGGGAGAGAAAAGACACCACAAGTAGGAACCACCAGATTGTAAGGAAAAGGAAAACTACATCCCTTCCTGCAACCAAGATTTATGCTTTTCAGAGAATATCCCTGTACCTTTTTAATAATGAAAGCAATACATATTCATCAAAAATACTTAAGAAAATACAAATAAGCAAAAGTCTCACCTATCATCCCATGATGCAAATGACCATTGATGCAGTTTGATGGGCATGGCTTTACTTTATTGTACATGTGTATTCTGATCTTGAAGACAGAGTTATCAGACATACTTTTATGTTTAGCTGTATACAGTCAGCACTTTCCATATCATATAGTATATTTCTCTCATATTACATTTCATAAACATGTACTTGACCTAATGGGAGGAGCACACATATGAACCTGTGTGTAAAGGGCCAGTGAAAGGGAGGAACACTGAGGAAATCATGGAAGATGGTCTCTGGGGCTGGGAAGATAGTGCATCAGCATAAGCACCTGCCTGACAAGTGCAAGGTCCTGAGTTCAATCCCCAGTACAAAAAAAAAAACAAAAAGAAAATAGTGATCTGGAAATGGTGTGGATTCTTTGCCTGTGTTATCCCAGGGAAGGAGGCACTCATGAGGACACAGCAGGGAAATATGGGCACAACAGCTGCCCCACACTGGTGACCTTCACACCCAGGCCTACGTGACTTCAGATGTGTCACATTGCCGAATTGCCAGAATAAAGGGTCTCATACCTCTGCTTCCAGAAACTACTCACTAGAAAAAAATTATGACTACTCCTTTGGCGCTGTCGACTGTCATATTGTTTCCTTGAGGTAGAATTGCCATGCCCTAAGCCGTGTCTGTTAAAACCATGCACTTCAAGTTGCGACTGGGACACACTGTGAAACCACTGTTGTGCCCAAGACCAGGAGCATTTGTCACCCCCACTTTTCATCATAACCTTTTGTAATTCTTTACTATCATCTTTTCTCCCCAAAATTTTCCCACATAACTGTCTCTTTCTCTCATTTCCACCTTATTGTTAGCAAAGATTAGATAACTTGATATTAACATGTCCCGGTGGACATGTAAGCATCATGCTTACTTGAATTGGAGCCATTAAGATCCTGTACATGGCTCGTCTCTATTCTTCTCCTTTCCCCTTCCCTTCCTCCTTACCAATGTCCTTGTTCCCTTAGGCCATTTCCCTACTGGACAATATCTGCCCCCTTGTCCCTTTCTACCCATTCTTTCTCATTTTCTTTCTGTATAATTTGCTTCTCAGATATATGAAACTGTATTGCACATCTCTGGCCAGTAGAAATGAAAATTAAACACTAGTAAGATTCCATCTTTCACAAGAAAGAAGGGGAATCTTTGGGAAATATATTTTTTAATTTCTATAAATATGAAATATTTGCATGTCTTCAGAGAGTACAGTTTAAAAATTATATATGTATAATATGTAATAGTCAAATTGGGATAATAAGCACTGCCAACTCTTTAAACATTAATCTTTATGTGTCGGGAATTTCATAGTCTTCTGGTCATTTTTGAATATGTTATAGGTTGTTTTGAGTAATACTTAGCCTACTGTGCTGTAAACCAAAACCAATTCCCCCAATCTGTGTTTCAGTGGTTTCTGAACTTCTTCCTGTCACCACCGTCTGCCTGCTCTTCCAAGACTCATGGTCTCTATTACTTTTTTTTTAAATGTATTTGGTATGGGGTCTCACCATGCAGCTCAGACTTGTGGTGATCTTCCTTGTTTCAGTCTCCCTAGCACTGGGACTATAGGCAGGCACCACCACACCCAGTATCAGTGGTTTGCTCAGTGCACCTGGGGGCAGGTATCAAAGCCGGTCCCTGTGCTTGCCTAAGCAGGAGCTTAGTCTGCTGAGCTATCTCACTGGCTCTATTATTTTCTGTTCTTCTACAAGACTGACTTTTTACTTGCAGTGAGCAAAATGGGTACAGATGCGTATTATTTTTCTCTTGGTATCTGCCTTTTTTCACTGAACATAATGATCATATTCCATCCATGTTGCTGTGCATGGTAGGACTGAATTCTTTTCATGGATGAAAAATATTCCTTTGTGCATATGTATCTCATTTTCATTGTTCACTTATCTTCTCGTGGGCATATAGGTTGACTCTGTATCTTAGCTATTTTGAGTAGTGGAGCCACAAACAAGGAATCTTTTCAACCTAATTATCTTATCTCCTTTGGATGAGTACCCAAAGTGGTGGAAATGCCAAGTCATATGATAGCTCCATTTCCAATGCTTCTGAAGAACAGTAATACTGTTTTTCATAATAGCTATACTAATTCACATTGCCACCAGCAGTATAAAAAGTTCTCTTTATTCTTCCTAGATTTTTTTTTTTTTGGATAATAAACATTCTAACTGGGGT
>PVKN010017706.1:0-17181 GCA_004027915.1 Capromys pilorides
GGTGGGGTTAGAGGCAGACCACAGTGGGAAGGAATGCAGCACAAACAAGTGGGCACAAAAGTAATACCTGGCTGGGAAAGAGGGTAGAGGGGCTCAGGGATTCTTCCCATCTACTTAAGAGGCCTGAAGTTTTGAGAGGAAATGGCAACCATGAATTGCTGAACAGTACAATGATGTCAATTTAAAAAAAAAATTAGCCAGAGTTCACATATAAAATAAATGTTTCATGCTGAAACATTTTACCTGCCCCCCTCCAATTTAAAATGTTCCTACTGGGTATCATGTGTGTTTGACAGAGATAACCTGAGAGGAAAAAAGACTACGGATCCACGGAGTCATTCCACAGATATGACCCACAAATGATTCTTTCCCTACCACCCTACAAATCTTCCTAATTAAAAGCTTCACTAAAAAATATTTCCTTATATCAAGATGTAAAAATCACAGATTAGCTACTCCAAATACTACTAACGGGCCATGGATTCCTTCCCACAGCTCCAAGTCCAACTATGCAAGAAACAGCATGCACTAGGTCTCCACAAGGAGGACCCTATGCCGAACCATCATTGGGAGCTCCAGGAGGGCTCAGCACTTGGGCAGATAAAATGAGAACGGAGAATAATTACTTGGGTTGAAAACATCAAGATCCTTTTACTATGGTATCAGGCATCTGAAAAATCAGAATTTCTGTAAAAAAAAAGTTAACAACTCAAGTTACTATGGATTCTGTAAAAGGTCAAATCCCAACTACGGAGATAAAGCAATTCTCAGTAAAGAGAAAGGACACAAAAGGAATGCCTTGTTAGAAAGATAAAGCAGAAATCTCCAGCCCGCCTACATACAAAGAGACACAGAAAATATTGACACTATGAATTTTAAAATCACCATTCCCAGGCAACAAAGAAGACAACCACAAAGAGGTATATTTCACAAAACAGAGAAGTCTGCCTCGCCCACACGCTCATGACCCACTTGTACTGGAAATTCTCCAGGGGAGTGAGAAGGAACTCACTCCTTGCCCATGAACTCCTCATTGCCCATGACCCCACCTTTGAAAGAGGCTCCCAGTTAGTGGAAACTGGTTTTTCTCAGGGATTCCAGCCCATTCTTCGCACCTATCACAACTGAAGCCTCTGACACTCAAAAATGTGGAAGGAACATCACTGAGAAAATGTCTAGAGCTTAACCAGCTTTGGTGCATGTGTATAAATAAAACATTCATTACTTGAAGAATATTGTTAAAAACTAATTCAATTTCAAGATAACCAGAAAAGCCAAGGCTTCTGCTGACCTCTGTTAGTTTGATGTGCATTTATGCATCTCATTGTCTCCGGACATATTCCCAACAGTGGTTCCTCCAAATTTTAACCTCCTTTTCAAGTCCCCAGCCCTACTGCCTCCTTTTCTGAAAAGCTGAGGGCCATCTAATACAGGCTGCCTCATTTCCAGGCCTACCTATCCGAATATAAAGTCTCATTCCTCTTAAACTACTTCTTGGAAAAAATAAAATGCTTTTCCTTGGGAACCCTTCTGATCCTGTTTCTGAAAAGAAAGAAACTGATTTGGTTGTAATCTCAGAAAAATGTCTAGGGCTGGAGAGACAGGTCAATGGTGTAAACACCTGTCTGGCAAGCGCAAGGTCCTGAGTTTGATACCCAATATGAAGAAAAAAACCAAGATGTCTAAATTTCTCCTGCATTGTTTTCTCCTCTTTAGAGTGGGGACAAATGACTTACCCAAACTTATTTATTATCAAGTGGCAAAGCCAGAACTGAAATCTTGATTTCCTAATTATTATGATCTCCTCAATGTCAGATCAATAAGAACTCCTAACTCCTCTGGTGCTTCTTTGGACAACCAGAACTGCATAGGTCTCCATTCCCTCACAGCCTTCCTCAGAATCCACCTTCAAAAGCCATCCAGCTTTAAGAATTATCTTCTATATTTGACATCATGAAATTTAGTATAGTACAATTCAGGAGAAAAAGCATACATTTAGAAGCCAGAAAAGTAAATAAATCCTGGCTCCATCGAGAATTAGTTTAGAACACCTACTAATGGAACCTCAGTTTCCTAGGACGCTGTATGATAATACTATACATTGGCTTTATGGTTAACTTTTATCTTGTCAATGAGTGGCAATGTGGGTTAGTCAGAGAATAGAGCTTCTGAACTATACTAACTTGGCTAAGCACAAGTTATGTGACTTCAGGTAGGTCACTTAACCTCTCTGAGCCCCAATTTCTTCAATCAAAAAATGAGAAAAGGAATAGAGTTATTATGAACTTTAAATGAAATACTTGTGAGGTACCTAGTACACTGTCTAACACACTGTAAAGCTCAAAAAGAGGGCTGGCCTGATAGCTCAGCAGACAGATAGCTCAGCGGACTCAAGTGCCTGCTTCAGCAGAGCACAGCAGCACGGTTTGATCCCTGGGGCACTGTGTTGGCCCCGCTGGAGGGGCATGCTGAGACTGTAATTGAGACTGGGCGTGGTGGCATACACCTGTAATCCCAGCACTTTGAGTGGCTAAAAACAGGCGGATCACTAAGAGTCCAATCTACATCGTGAGACTCTGTAGACCCTATATCCCCTGTACTAAATTTATAAAAAATAATATAGCTCAATAAGATATCTATTGAATCTCTAGACTAAGTGCTCTATGAGCAGGACTACAGCTCATATCTGTTTTTCCCATCATATCTCAGGCATCACAGACTTTTGAAAAATGCTTATTGTGGAATCACACTGGTTAAGCCAAGGATCCTGGATTCCCTAAACTTAAGGCTAAACAAATATTCTTCCACCTTTTGCTTTTTATACGATTTGTAAACACAAATATATAAGTGATCACTTTTCAGATTCAATTAGCTAACTCAACAATTTTTACTAACAGTGACTCACTTTTAAGCTTCTTAAGAAAGCTAGCCCACTGTACAAACCATGTGGGTGTTTTGAGATTATGTTTGTAATTGGAGCAATTAGTCTATATTACAGTCTAGAAACTGACCACATTAGTGATTTTAAAATTTTTACTGTGGCTTCACAAAAAGGTAAAAGAAAGACTTATTATAAATAACATTTTTCCAGGAGTTTAGTAGCTAACCCAACACCACAAGAATCAGATCACCAGCTGGCTGAATCATGGAGACGTAGGCATTCTCTTTTCACTGAGAAGTCACGCTCAAAACTAAACGTCTTAATATAGTAGCATACCTATGACAATGGAGGAGTCATTAACAAAATGTAAGACAGTAATTAGCATCAGAAAACTTCAATTTCTATGTTACTCAAAATATTTCATGCGACCAGTGAGATAGCCCAGTGGTCTAAAGCACCTGCTTAAGCAAGCGCAGGGACCGCAGTTTGATCACTGGCACCACAAGCCACGCCAGCCCCACTCCCAGGGCAGGCTGAGCCAGCCATATACACACACAAAAAAAAAAAAAAAAAAAGGAAAGGAAAGAAAAGAAAATACTTTGGCCCATTCCCATATAGTTGTGAACTGGGCTGGGGAGTTAGCTGAGAGGCTGTTCAGTTCACAGGCCCCACGGCACATACTGAGAAAAAGGTACAGACTAGAGAATGCCAACCAAATCTGAGACGGACTCCCAGCGTACCTCTCACACTCTCTCCTCCACAAGACACCCTTGCTTTTCCTTCACAGAGCACTAACACTGAGGTACTCTGTCATTTTCTATTAAATTAGAAACTTAAGGAAATGCAATAATAAAGTCTATTTTTCCAGATGTGGTGGTGCACACTTGTAATCTCAGCACTCGGGAGGTTAAGGCAAGCAGGTCACTGAGAGCTTCAGGCCAGCCTGCACTGCACAGTGAGTTCAAGGCCATCCTGATCTGCAGAATGAGACCTAGCATGAAGAAAAAAAAAAGAAATCCTATTCTTTCACTTTAGATCATAAGTTAGATAAAATGAATGATATTGGCCCCGAAGACAAGTAACTGCAGGATAATTCAAAGTGCCTATTTGATTTTTTAAAAATATTATCTTGGTCTCTAAATTTATAATACTCTTATTAAAAGAACTGAGACTAACTTGAGAAAATACAGTTTTAACTGTAACAGCAGCAGCAGCAGCAGTTATCATTTATTAAACACTTACTTCACGGTCAAGTACCAAGCTAAAACATTTCTTCCATAGAGTAATCCCACAATCATTATCCCTACAATGTAGATGAGGGTAAGAAGGGAATCTTGACTAAGACCATATATCACTATCAGCACAGTGGGATGGGATCAAGGTCTGATCCTACAGGTAAAGTATTTAAAACTATTGTCATCTGATTTTTGTATGGCCCTAGAACTAAAAGTGGCTTTTACATTGTAAAGGTTTGTGAAAAGAAAATGACAATAAAGAATAAATGTAACACTGATATGAAGGTCTATGTGACCTGTAAAGTCAATAATGTTTATTACAGGGCTTTTCCTAAAAAACATTGCTCACCTCTGATCAAAGCCTTTCACATCATACTGTCTCTCTGTTTATATAGCAAACAGATATTTGTGATCTGTTCGTTATTTTGGCATTGAACCAAGTCCAAAATGTTTCTCCTTTTTACAGTTTACCTTTAAGTTCCTTGAAGGCAAAGGTCCTACATAAATGCTTATTAGACCGATCAGTAAATATTTGTTGAGGACAGTAAATAAACCACACTGTCACACAGAGAAAAGATATAAAACTGTGCAGTGTATCTTGCTAATCTGCCTTAAGAGGTCCCCAAATAAAATATAAAAATGATGACATCAAAGAAACACTAGTATGTCTAAAAATTAGTAGGAATCCTAGTGAGCTGGCAAATTTGACACACAGGCTTAGAATTGTATTGCTTTAAAAACAAGAAATCAGCCTGTGCTCATGCATCTTCCTGAGGCACATGACTCCTATACCTTTCCTGGTACCACTGAGATTCCTGTACATTGTAGAAGTCGGGCATTACTGGAAAGGGCGTAGAGTGGGGGAGTTGAGTGGAGAAAACTCTTTTGGGACCAAAGTTTCATCTACCTATCTGCAAGCCGCAGAATCAAACCCCAACAAGCTCTGCTGTCTGTCGAAGACTGTTTTAAATGAAGATAATCTTCACACATGTACTTCACAGGCAGGGTTGTTTTCATCACCCTCGTCTCATCAGGCACACTCTCAGTTTAAGATAGTCAGCAATATGTATATCTATTTTCCCCTTCTTGAGGCCCAAACAAGCGACTCAAAATGCTTCCGAGCCTGTGGTTTAATTTAGTCTTTGTGTCTTGTCACCAAAAATTCAAAAAACTAACCTCAAAAAAAAAAAAAAAAAAAAAAAAGTCCACTGCAACTCAAGAACTGAAGCCACTCGCTCCATCGGTCACAATCTCCGGACAACAGCAAAACACCCAAACTGCATATGCACAGTGCTTGATAATTACGGCCAGGCTGACCAGTACTGATCATCGTGGATACAGCACAACAGATCACTGAGAGAACCATAACTCTTCCTTGTCTTCACTTCTGTAAGCCTGAACAAGCAGTGTCGCCCATTTGTATCCACATGAGCTATTCCAAGCACAGTACAGAACATCAAGGCGTCATTTAAAATGCCCCAAACCTGTGTCACATTTCAAGGTTTTATTTTGCTTGGGCTCCAGAGGAGTAAGGTTTGCATTTTCAACCTTCATAGGACAGGCATCATAAGAGCTGAGTAACGAATAAAGGTCGACTCTGGTTCCTCAAGAACATCAAACACTGGGCAGCAAAGGTGCTACTGTAGCTTCCATGAACCTCAAACCAACTGACACCCCAGAGAAACAGATCGCAACGGTGCCTTCCCCTCCCCCAGCCCAGTGTGAGACACCCCACCCACTCCCTTCCCATCCCCGACCCGGTCCAGGTCCCAAGCTCCCTAGGCAGAGGTGGAGGAGTTGAATGGAAAGAGAAAGGGGGTGGGGTCGGAGGCAAAAGAAAGGTGTGGAGAGGCCAAGAAAATGAGGGGTGGCGAGGGCTGAAGGAGGTAAGATAAGGAAATGGGGGGCGTAGCAGAAATAGATGAGGCAGAGCGAGGCGCAGGGGTAAGGCGAGGCAGAAAATGAAGGGAATAGGAAGGGGAGCTGAATATAGGCCAAGCAGGGCTAGCAGAGGAGGCGAGGCAGCCAGCGGGCAGAGAAAGGGACAGCGCCAGGGGGCGGCCAGGGGTTGAGGCACTTGCCATAAATCATAGCCAGGCCGGTCTCATGCAGGAAGCGGGCCCGCCGGTGCTTGAAGAGCCAGATCGTGAGAATGGTGAGGGTGAGCAGCAGGATGAAGATGAGCAGGTTGGCGCTGTCCTGCCGGTGGCTCTCCTCCGCCTGCTTCTCGGACACGATCTCCTCGTCCATGGCTCTCGCTGCTCCACCGGCGCCGTCCGAAGCCCCGGCCCAGCCAAAGACGCCCACTGCGAGGAGCAAGCAGAGCGGCCGCATGAGCGGCCGGGCTCGGGGCCCGACGCCAACACCGACACCGCGGTGGAGGGGCGCCTGCCGCCAGCCGTGCCGAGCCATGTCTCCCCCGATCCCTGCCCCTGAGCTCACCGGCAGCCACCCGCGGTCAGACCACTCCCCGAGGGCTCACGGGAAGAGGCGGGGCTAAGGGAGCCGTCGGAGCGCGCGCCGCCACCGCCACCGCCCCTCTTAAAGGGGCCTGCGCTCGCCCGCTGGCACCCTCGGCCCTTCCGCCCGCGCACGGGCACCCGGGGCGCGGCCACAGAGGAAAAAGCCGTCGGATCCAGCCCCCTGCCCCCTGCTGAGGAAACACCAACTCGTCGCTGTCTACTTGATCTTAGAGCTCTCCGGAGAATCGATCTTTCATAGCCCATCACAGTATTGTCCCCCAGTGTCTCTTAACCAGCTGAGAAGTTGTCCCCTTGGGAGTAGCCTCAATCTCCATCTCTAATTTAAACCGGATTCCCCTTGTTCTGTCGCTATTAGAAACACACACACACACACACACACACACACACACACACACACGTAGTTCATAAAAGAGTCAAAGTCCTGGATCAGGCGTATGCCAGTGCGTTTGATTTTCTTTACATGTACACACTTGACAGATGACATATGTCACATCGGGAACCTTGCAGAGAAAGTCATTAATCTCCCAAAGAACATTTAGTCCTGGTCTTCCCAAAGAAGAAATCTTTGGCGGTGGGGAGAGTTTGTTTCTCTTCTCTTGTTACTTTTTACTGCTGTGTTAAAGCAAAAGTCTCCCAGTTTCAGAGTCACCTTCGACCCCTATCTCTCATCTCCTTCCAAAAGTGTTTTCTCTATTCCCAGCCTCTCAGCCAACTTATACACCAGAATTTTCATAATTCTCCCCTCCATACTTGAACTTTGTGCTAGAGAACAGTAAATTCCTATTTTTCCCCATACTTCTCCAATCACTCCTTCATTTGTGCATCTTTGTTTACTCTGAACTTTCGTCTCCATACGAATAAGCTACAAATTTCAAGCCCTGGCTTGCCATCCTCCCTTCAAGCCTCAATCTGTTGAGTATTGAGCAACTACAAATTTGTTACAATAAACTCAAGTCTGTTCCTCCTAACAATGTGTACAGTATCCTTTCTTGAATTCTTCATGTTAACATTGCTACTACTGAGGAAAGGAGAAACAATCATGATTTTAAAGTTGTAAGAAGACTGTGACTTCCCTATACAAAGTTACCTATGGCTATCTGTATCTGTATTCCATAGGCTTGCTTTCTTTCCCCTTCCAGGCCCATCACACCCAAATTCCTTAAAAATAGTAGAAGCCTTGTTGATAAGGTAAAGTAGCAACTTGACCTTAAGATGAAGAAACTGATTCAAGGATTCAAAGAGTGTTTTTTAGCCCAAACATATTACCTACCCATCCTAGTATGTTCAACAACAACAACAACAACACACACACACACACACACACACATGCACACGCACACACACATACACACAGCTTTCTCTGAAGAGCCCACATTGTTTTGAGTGTGTACTTCCTTATGGTAAGTTTTTTGGAGACACAGTAAAAAGACGGGAAAGACAAAAGAAGCCTTTATTAACTCCAAAGACAGGAAGAGGATCAAGGGCAGATGGGTCAGGTAGATCCTCCAGCCTGAGACAAAGAAAGCCGGGTCTTTGATGGACTTTTGCCAGTGGTGCTGTTTGAGGAGGGGATGTTTAGAAATATCTGAGGAGCTGATTGGGGTCTTCCCTGAGGCGGCAGGAAAAGTGAAAGGAAATTGTACCTTGGGTTAGGTTGGAGAAGAAGTGAGGAGATGGTCTCTAGGAAGATAAGCTGTTGTTTTAAGAGCTTCAGCCATATTAGATCAGCACTATAGTAATTCAGTAATTTATACTATGGGCAGAATCTGTCACTTTAATTCTGCCTAATGAAACCTTTCTAGGCCTCTCACTGACACGTCCTAAAGTTCTTTTTCTATGACAAATGTCAAGAATCTACTTGGCAGGCTGAGCTGAATTCCACGGTCTCTTTGGGGGAAACTCCTCAGATCCCATGAAGGGACATTGCCCATCTAGTTCCTATGATTCTTTCTAGAACTTGTGGTTCTCAAATGTTTTCATCTCAGCACCATATACTCTCCTTGCCAAAACAACACTCAGGCAATGCCACATTCCCTAGTGGTGGACTAATCCCACTAACTAGCTCTTTAAGCTCTGGTCAGCCCTAAAAAAACCAAACAAAACACCCCGAATGGTGTTCTGCTGCAAGTTCTGTCCCTGTGAAGTCAGGCACGATTCTAGACCAGGGACAGACTGTGTGTTCATTCTCTCCTGTTAGTGCCTGAGTCTGTGTGGTTCCCAGGAAACCCCACAGCGGCTTGTCCTTGAATCCAGGCTCCAGTGTAACCATACTGCCCTGTTCACATAGAGATAGATAAAGAAAAGAGAGAGAACTCAGGGAGATGCCTTCCCATCTTGATGCCTTGGAAGACAGTAAAATAGCTTACCGGCTTCTCAGGTCGAAGAATAAAACACAAAAGTACTTTCTTCTCTCTGAGTTGGGAACTTGGAGGAAACAAACTCACAGGTTTGCCCTGCTGACCATAGTTCACAAATGTCCTCAAGCTCAGACTCGATATCTGTTGATGTCTTCCTTCTCAGCCCAGCACTGTTGAGATGTCTCATTCCCACCCCAGCCCCTTTCTCCTGTCACTGCCCCTCTCCCAGTCTGGGCCCTGAGTTATCTGGAACATCCTCCCTCATAATAAAACACCCTTCAGCTGCTGCATCAGTGGTTCCTCCAAACCTTCCCTTTACCAGTGCCCACTGGCAACAACCTGACCTTAAGATGAAGAAACCCCTCTATTCACTGCTCAGGACATCACATGCCCTGAAGCTGTTTCGAAAGGAAGCAGTTCATTCATTTTGTTACAAAACCACCTTCCAGCACACACAGACACACAGAACACCCTGTATTGCATGGCTGGAAAGAGGACCTGGCACTACGCTCCTTCTCCATGGTTGTTCAAATCCCATTACTCCTACGCCTTTGTGGAAGCTCTGGCACCTTCTTTTCTTGCTCTCAACTTGTAATGACTTCCTGGTCACCCCCACACATTCACAGAGTACTTAACCATGTGGTTCACAGGCTTCCTCCTTCTTGCTGGCCCTGTCCCAGCTATGCCATCATCAGTGACTCCTGTGCTCAGACAGACAACTCACCTGGAATTCTTGTTTTACTTCCTTTTCAGTGGAAATCTTCCTCAAAAAATCCTACTCTGCCATCTGCTTAAATATCCCATCAGAGGCCACCCATCCCAACTTCCCACCAGCCTCAGTGGAAGATGTATCTCTCCTCCTTTCCAAGCATATTCTTCAACTTATACTCTGTATCCTATCACTTTTCAGCCTCTGCTAGGATCTACTTCAACTATCACCACTCCACCATCTTCCATGACTCCTTTCCCCACTTCTGCTCTCCCTAAGTTCGGACACTTGTGATAAACAGCCCTTCCCTGTCGTTACTGCATTTCCTCCTCCTCCCCTTGAGAGCTAAGCTTCTCAAAAGAGCTGTCTACCTTTGCTGCACTCAAAGATCAGACCATAGGCCAAGGATTCAATGCAGCCTGCCATCTATTTTTGTATGGGGTGAAGCTAAGAACAACTTTTGTATCATTAGGGCCTGACAAAAAATATTTTGTGATACAAAAAAAAATATGTGAAACTAAAATTTTCTTTTTCATAAGTAATGTTATATTAGACATAATCTTGCTCATTTGTTTACTCACTGATTTGGGCTGTTTTTCTTCTATAAAGGCAGAACTGAGTGGTTTTTGGAGACTCAGGAATTGGAAAGCCCGAAACATTTACTATGTGGACGTTCTGTAAAGGTATGCACACTCTGTTAGGTGTTGCTCTCTATCAACCATCCCTCTGCCCTTTGAGGATATGGTGCTTTCTGCAATACAACTTGTTTATATGTCATTCCCTGCCCCACATCCTGTAGGAGCCCTGACTACCTTCAGTGTTACTTCCTGAGCCTGGCACACATGCTCCTCATGCCCCTGGCTCCACACCGCCTCTTGATCTCTTTCTATCCCCAATAATTTTAATTCAGCCATTCCAAACTATTTGTAGGGGGCCAGGGAGATAGCTCAGAGGTCTAAGTGCCTGCATAGCAAGTGCAAAGTCCCAGGTTCGATCAGTACTGTATGCCATGCCAGCCCTGGAACCCAGGCATGCTGAGCTGGCCACCAAAACTCGTTGTGGTGGCATGGTCTATAATCCCAGCACTGAGGAGGCTGAGACAGGAGGGTTACTAGGAGCCTCAGCTGCATATCAACACCCTGTACCAAATAAATAAGTAAATAAATAAACAAACAAAAATAGGGTTGGCCAGATAGCTCAGCAAACTAACATACCTGCTTAGGCAGAGCTCAGGGGTTGGGGCTTGATCTTACCCCTGGGGCATGCTGAGATGGTGATGGAGACTGGGCGTAGTGGCATGCACCTGCAATCCCAGCACATGAGAGGGTGAAAACAGAGCATCACAATGAGTATGATCTACATAGTGAGTCCCTGGAGACTCTGTACCAAATACAAATAAATAAATAAATAAACAAACAAACAAACAAACTCAACTCTTTGTAGTGCCCTGAATGCTTCATATGGTTTCACACCATCTATATGGATTCTCACATGCTTCTTCTGTTTGGATAGGCCTTCAACTCCTTTCTCTCCAAACTAATTTCTGTTTGTCTGAAAAAATTCAGATCAAAGGTCAACAAACTTTCCAGGATGCCCTCTGACTGAATTAAAGATTCCTCTTCCTAAGGGCTCCCAGAGTCCTCTGAGAATCTCTGTGCTAGGCTTCCTGACACAATACCACGTTGGACTCACAAGATTGTTATTCCAAATACCCTAAAGGAAGAATAATTATCACTTATTCTTTTACTGACACCATTTAGCAGAAAGATTTGACCAATGAAACATATCTCAGCCTAAATAAATCCTTTAAATTTTGTAGCGTGCCAAGGAATGTATCGTGTTTGTAGACAGCATTAAATTCCCCTATGTGCATACATTCAGTTGAAGTGTAAACTGAAAGAGATTCCATCCTCAGGCAGGAGTATAGGGAATGTCTATACTGGAAAAGGACAAAGATTAGATCACAGGTACAAGTTAGAACTCAGAATAAGGACGCTGGAATTTCAAGAGTTTATTTCCTGAACAGACCAACACAATATGTTAAAAATCAGGTAAGATATTCAGTGTCACTAGAAAGCCTCTTTGAAATGAATGTGGTAATGAAACGTAAGAGACACCGTCTCCAAAACAGTCCAGACAAGAACAGTTACAATAATCAAAGAGATTAAAAACTGACTTTTTCAGAAACATTAAAGGTACATGGAATCTCTTCAGCTTGGAAAAAGAGAAAAAAATCCAGTAACAATTGACCAAGCCTCATTATGTGTGAAACTATTCTAAAGCACTTTTTATGATTTGTCTCCCTCAATTCATATGACAACCTTATGAGATAAGCAATGTTAATATCCTCAAGTTACAGATGAGGAAATAGAGGCATTATGAAGTTAAATAACGTTGTTAGACCCTCAGAAGTGGAAAAGGAAAAGCCAAAATTAAAACCTTACTTGATCTGAGAGCAAACAATTGTAACTACATGATATAAACCAACTAGCAAACAAACAAAATGTAAACAATAAGAATCATGTAACCACAGATTTACTAAGATTCAAAACTCAAAATACTGGGCTGGCCAAATAGCTCAGCAGATTAAAATGCCTGCAAGTAGACGCAGGGGCCAGGCGTTCAATTACCAGGCCTGCCTTGCTGGTCCCACCCCCAGAGCAATTGAGACTGGGCATGGTGGTGTGCATCTAAAATTCCAGATCTTGGGAGGTTGTAAAAAGGTGGATCACTACGAGTCCCATCTAGTAGTGAGCCCCTGAACACCCTGTAGATCCTTCCCTAAAAAATAAAAAAAAAAACCCTCAAAATACCAAGGTACCATTTTAATGCTTTAAGAGGAACATATCTTTGTTGTCTGAATTTCTTATATATCACATCACTTTTGCAAAGAAAAATAAAGAGGATGCTATTTCAACACTGAAAATACTAGTTTTCAGTTCCAGAATTTGTAACCCAGAGAGGATGTACTAAATATAAACAGCTTGAAGAAAAGTTTAATACCTATAATAATCTATACGTCTCATAGATACCTATAATAGTGAAGAATATATCCCCAGGGAAAGTTGAGATTTGAATTAGGTAGTAAAGGACAAAATGTGGCAGGTGGACAACCTGCAATGAGAACTGGAGACAAACAATGAGGAGCACATGAAGATATTCATCTAGGTGGCACAGAACACAGTGAAAGAACCCCAAAGCTGTTTTTGGTTTCTCTGTTCAACAGATTTTTCTGGAAAACCAACATGTCCTCACAAATCATTTCGCTGTAGGAAATGCTTTAGAGAACATCATTCCCCACCTTCAATAATCTATGTATTATTTATCTGCAATGCATATAGAGAACGGCCTCTTCTTTGGGAAAACTAAAGGCACTTTGGGGATCACTTAGGAACTTTTATATGTTTCTTTGGGGGGTGAGACGGAGTCTTGCTATTTAGTTCAAACAGAATGTGAACTCACTATATATCCCAGGCTGGCCTCAAACTCACTTCAATCTTCTTGCCTCAGCCTCTGGAGCGCTAGGATCACAGATGTGTGCCAATATGCTTGGCCTCGCTTAAATACTTTCTCATAAAGTTTGACTTTTGTTCCAAGAGCTCATGAAATGGAATGCTGCCATGAGCTACACCTTACACCTTTGGGACTAACTTCACCTTGCAGAACCATGTATGATGAGTGGACTCAAGGTACTTATTCGAATGATGCAGTCTCTGATAACTGTCATTATAAGCTCTTTGGCTTCTCTTCAGGTTGGAATCTAAAGATAAGACAATTAAAATCATGCTCCATAAGCATAATTATGAGGTTAAAAGAGAGTGGGCAACTGAGAAAATGAAATTCAGTGCCAGAACATAAGCCGCTTGAAGGCTAGGCTAATGGACTGATAGCTTATACAAATACATTTTAGAATCCTTACACGTCTACTTCTCTATAACTCCATATTTTCAAAACAAAGGAACTGGATCCTTTAAAAAAAATGTTTCATTTTCAGCTCTAGCTAAATTGATATTAGAACAGGTAACTTAACTGGGCACCTGATATTCTACTTTCTTTTCTTTTTTCTTTTCATTTATGTTTTTAGTACAGGGTCTCACTACACAGTTCGGACTTGTAGTGATCCTCCTGTTTTCAGCCTCCCCAGCACTGGGATTGAACCCTCATCGCTGCACTTGCCAAAGCAGGCACTTAGTCTGCTGAGCTATCTCACCAGCACCTGGTAGTCTACTTTCAATTTGAACATTATCCAATCTAAAACAGTTAAAAAGTATCTTTTCTATTCACTCCCAAGGGCAGGGAAGGAAGCACTTTTCTGTGAACTAAACAGTGACTACAGGTTGGCTGTTCCTGATTATGAAGCTTATAAATAAGACTACATTTGCAAGGAATACATTATAGCACCCTTGCCATCAACTAAGTACACTGTAAAATTTACTTTATGAGTGAAGGAATTGGAAAGGGCACAGAGAAAAATAATGATCATTTCTTTCTTTTTTTTTTTTTTGTGGGGCGGGGGTTCAAACTCATGACCTTCCACTTGCCATGCAGGTACTTGTGCCACAGTGCTATCTCCCCAGTCCCAATGATCATATCTTAAGTTTGGAATCCAGGACAAGAATTATATAGATAAAGTGGATGCAATATGCTGAAACTTGAATGTCTCCCTCATTTTCTAGGCTTTTTTTTTTTCAGGTTGAAAGACACTAAAGAACAGAATATCAGAAGTCCAATGGGATTTCTGAACTCAATTCAAATTAATAGGGGGCTTGTCAGGTAGTTCAGTTGACTAAAGCACATGATTCAGCAAAGTCACTCAGGGGCCAGGGACCCCAGTTCGATCCCCATCTCTATATGGAGAATGAGACCTGCCCTTGAGGCAGCCTGAGCCAGCCACACCCCCCCCCAAAAAAAAATCCTTCTGAGGTTTTGGAGTCAAGGAGATAGCTCAGTGGAATAAGTGCTTGCCTGGCAAGCTCAAGGTACTGAGTTCAATCCCTGGTTCTGAAAAAAAAAAAGAAAGAAACAGAATGATAGGGAAACTCTCTGGAGAGAACGTCTCACAGACACATTCCTCCCACTTCTTTTCCATAGTTTGCTCATTCTTCATTTATCAAACATTTTGAATGTCTACCAACGGGCAATGTTCTAGGCACAAAAAAATCTGTCCTGTTGGAGCTCGCATTTCTGCAGAGGAAGAGAGACAGCAAACAATGACACAATAAACGTAATAAATTATATAGTGGGTTAGAAGGTGATAGGAAAATAAAGCAAGTTAAGGGGGCCCCAAACAAAAACGTTGCAAATTTCAAGGGGAGTGGTAAAGACAGGCATATTGTGCAAGTAAGGATGAGCAAACTGGTGGAAACAAAGACATAACAATTCCGATAGGGTTGAAGGAAAATAATGGTAATCATTCAGGCTAGGGATATAGCTCAGCAGTAAAGTGCCTACCTGGCAAGCACAAGGTTCTGACATCAACTTCCAGCACTCCCCCCTAAATAAATAAATAAATAGAATGGTAATTATACTTTGCGATCACCTTTTGACATGCAGTTTACAACACTGAGCCACTCAGCCAAGAGACACTGAACGAATTGTTGCCAGAAAAAAAACGACTTTATAAATTTGTGTACATTCCACCTCGTGCTCACCTTGTGACTTTCCTTTTTCCCGCACCTTGAACCTGCCTTGCCCATGTTTGTTTCTTCTATAAAAATTTCTAAGAAAGGCAGGATCCTTGGAACCCACCTGGGACTCCTGTCTCTCTGGCAGATGCTTTCTTGCCCAATAAATATATTCTGCTCTTATAAAAAACAATTGTGTGCCATAGGAGCACACACACGGCAATACAGATCAGGAGCTAAGCAAAGATAATGTAATAGAGATGAGACGTGGATACGGAATCATGTAATATGTATGTTGGTTGAAGCGGGAATGAAGAGGTGAACTCGTCGAGGGTGAGAGAGGGTGAGAGCGGAGCGAAAGACATCCAGGGGGTGACTCGCACCACGGAAAGCCTACACTTTAGTGATAAAAGCGAAGAAGTACACATTAGTGCCAGAGAAAGCGCGCGCTGGGACAATATCAACATTTTTTCTCTTTCCTTTTTTCCTTAATGTACACTGCTTCTCTTCAAAATTAAATTGTTCTGCCACAATACACTTCCCTTTGGCGCAAATCTTGCGAAAGAGCTTTTCGTTGCGAAGGGAAAGCAAAGCGTACTGACATTTACCGGTGGGCCCCTCCGTGCCTAGTGTTTTAACGCCAAAGCCAGGGCTGTCCTAGTGACTCCACCTGCCTCTTCGTTTTAATACCCTAGCCTCTTTCCTCAGTGCCGATATGTAGAGAGCAGAAACACGGGAAAGACCTAAAGAAAATCAAGGACAGAACTTGAAAGAAAACTAAACTCAATCAACCAACCAAGAAAAAAATGACTGTCAGAAGTGTGAACCTAGCAACCAACGACTTTCACCACCACCTCCAGCAAACCCTCCACCCAGACTCCGCTCCGGCCGCCCGTGGGCTCCGCCCCTTCACCATGGCCCGCGCGCATTGGCTGACGCCCTCCGTCTTCACTTCCCCATTGGTCCTGCTTCTCCTCCCTTTTACTAGCTCTGCTCTATCCCGCCCATCACAGAGGGTTGTGCGGAGCAGCCTCAGAGGAGGTCGCAGACCTTTCTCATGTAGCTTTCCCCTTCTTCCCGGCATTCCTGTTTCCGCTTTCTCGGTGCTCGCTGGGTTTTGCATCACGAAGGTGCGTCGCGCCGGGGGCCCGAGTGACGTCATCGTTCTGCGCCGCGCGGACACCCGCAGGTGGAATAGGGAACAGTTCTACCGGCCTTTACCGCTTTCGTTGGCCTGCTGCTCCTTCCGAATCATGGCGCCATCGCTGTGGAAGGGGCTAGTAGGCATCGGCCTATTTGCCCTAGCACACGCCGCCTTTTCCGCCGCGCAGCGTAAGTACCCCCTAGGGACGGGGACTTCTGTCGCGTGGGACTTGGGACTGTCTGTGGACACAGCCCTAATTGGTCTTGCATTCAGGTGGTTCCGAATAGCAGTGCAGGATTTGTAATTTGCTGGGTGTGGGGTACCTGGATTGCAAGAAGGTAGGAATGAAGGGATGTCTGGGAACGGGTTCAAAGTGGCATCTGTCCAGGAATGCAGGACATGGGATGTCAGATCCAGCATAGAGCAGATCAGGCAAAGCGTAAAACTGAGATTTTTCGCTCATAGCTTCATGATAACTAGGTGGACAGTGCTCTTGGGCTTTCCAGGCAGTGGCTGAGATGTTAAGGCACCGATTGCTCCAAGGAGGAACAGTGATGCTGTATACGGAGAAAGAGAACTACTGGATAGTGAGTCTGAAGGCCTGTTTTTTTTTTTTGTTTGTTTGTTTGTTTGTTTTTTTTTAAGAACTTGCTTAAAATCTTGGGCAAAAGATAAGTACCACACTGCATTATACACATCCAGTCTTCTGGCTGGACGTGGTAGTATACACCTGTAATTCCAGCACTAG